>PDUE01000446.1:0-21350 GCA_002909645.1 Monilinia polystroma | reverse complement strand
CCAGCGTTTCTTTGGTATCCGGCACAGGCGTTTCTTTGGTATCCGACACTAGGGAAATTCCATTTTGGTTACCATGGTTTGTGTCATTTGTTGTCTCCGGTGCGAAAACTCTCGTGGCTACGGCCGGGGTCTCTGGTCGATGCCGGCGGAACTTGGCCTTGAAACGAGTGTAAAAAGCAGAAATCCGGGCTTTTTTTGCCTGGCTAAAAAATAATACCGATCAGAGAGTAATCAAATTAATCTATTCTCTATGATGCTTACCGATCATTTTGGGACATTTTCTTTTCTGGTAGGGAGAGGAGACGTATGCGCCCTCTAGCACTCTTAAACGGCAATTTGAAAACTAACTGATTCGTTATTAGGTTTAGAAGATGGAACAGAAAAATATTTTGACGTGAGAAATTCACGTCTCAACCAAGGTGACGTGTTCGTGCATCATAAAACAAAGTACCGCTGCACGGGTTTATGTTCCATAGTATGCTTCACGGGAATCACGTGGAAATGCCTGCCTGTGTCGATGTATATTTATAGTGATAAATCAACCAGTAGTAAATCCGATCAATTAGTGTATGTCCAATATACCATATATTGCAGATGTATAACTGATTGTGAAACGGCCTTCTGACTCCATTCAGGCGTTAAGGCATATGGGAAATGGAACAATGTCTCATCAAGTACTGATAAGGGCAAATAAAAATTGTGGACACTGGATTAAAGATGTTGTTGAACTGTATCATGCTTAAGAGTAGAGGAAAGCGGGCATATGTTTGATAGCCATACGAATTGCGAGGACGGAGAGTGAGCATGGAGTAGAAGTTTGTGCTATTGAAGAGAGTAGATGTGGGCGTGAGAATCGCAGAGAATGGATAGGAGTCGAGGAATCCGGTTGAGGTTGGGGGAAGTATTAGACCTCGAATCCGTGATGTATTGAAGTCTCAGGCGTGTTGTCCTTCACGACGGCTTCTGCAAATGAAGTTGTGGGAGTTGCCACACTCAGGTTGGAATTTCCGTGGAACTGATATCAACATTCTGCAGATGTTTTGAGAACATAGTGACCATAAATACAGTCAAAAGCCTTATGCCGAGTTTTATCATCTGTTAAACAGACCAGATGTCGAAAATCTTATTTCCACAAAATGGTCAGATAATTGCAGAGTCGATGAAATCAACGATTTATCTTTGGGACATGGTGGGCAACTTGTTGCAGGCACTCATAAGTCATTCATGGTCTATTACCTCGACAAAATTTTCGGCAGATAGTAAAAGAGTAGCTATAAGGTTTTGTAGTGTGATTAGAACTTGGGATTTGCACGCTTTTTTTGAATTGTTACAAAGAGTGCAAACATGTTCACATGTTTTCGAAATGAATGAATCCCTCAAGTTTTCTCCAGACAACAAGCAGATTGGTCTTAAACCTGATCATCATAATGCTTTCATGTGGCATTGAAATGTGGCAACTGGTAAGGAAATCCCAGAACCTGAGAGTGATGCTGAGTTTGAGATACCACCAATCTTTGACCGATATTTTGAGTCGAATAATTGGATAGTCGAGAGGATAAATGGGGTGACACGAGATGTTCTTTGGCTTCCTTGTGATCATCACCCTTTTCGCATAGTGAGTCGCAGGGTAACGATGGCTTTGGGCCATGAGTTTGGAAGCATCTCCATTTGCAGATTAAATACAGTGTTGAGGAGGAGGAAGATTCGGATGAGACCCCAGGGACTTGGGGAGGTGAGATAAGACAAAAATGAGGAAGAGGCGGCTGTAATAGATCATGACGAGGATTGGGTTAAAGTGTGAGAAGTGGCGATATATGAGTAAACAGAAAGTGTATCGAAGGAACCGAAAGGCCTGATAGAATACAAGACGTTAGAATTGGCAGGGCAAGGGAGGAGCGATACGGCGAAGTCAAGATGTCGGACTTTTTTGTTATTTCAATGCTGGCGTTTGGATAGAGGTTTGACCTTAGGATCCTCTGGCTGCATGCCACTCATCTTGCCTGAAATTCTATCTCATGGGGTTCATTAAATGTTTTTCAAATCCTATAAGGAGGAAAGAAAGTTTTTCGAGAAAAGGTAAGAACGGTAACGAATCTCAATGTTTAGTAAGGTCGGGTAACTACCAGGGGCATAAACGAGCCAAGATTCAAGGGCACGAGCAGTGGAATCACAACCGCAAAACTCGCCACGGCGATGGCAACACCCGGCTCCCAACGTCAGGAGAAATCGAGAAGCTGATTAATACCACGATACCTACACATATAATGTAGATCTCATTACCTCATGCAGCCCACCGTCTTTTTGAAATTTATATTGGATATTGTAATAGGCCATACTTTACATTCATAAAATATTTGCAAATTTCAACGCAATGCGCAATATCGAATCTCGGGATATTCTAGAGGTAGATATCAAATAATCACAATCTCACAAGACGCTGCAAGCGACTTGGCTGGCCAAAGTTACACGAAAAATTGTCGAGGAGACGATTCAGATTTTGAAAAGATGACTATAGAAGAGAACTATTTATGTTTGCAAAATCTGGATGCTCCCGCCCAGAATTCTTTCTTCCTCTCGAAGGAGTGGAGTTTGGTAATTTTTTTCCTTTCGGCGACATGAAACTTGGCCAAACGTTGAGATATGCAGTTCAACGGCTAACCCCCACTAATCTAGACTATTTCGAACAATAGGAAAGGCTCAGAATGCCTAATTGATGCTCATATGGTTGATTGTTCGTCATCATCGACATTGAACTGAAGATCATCATCACTAATCAGCTCCATCTTGCTCCAAACTCTTGGGCCATTCACACCATCCTCCAGACCATTACGCGCATCACCAGCTTTCTTATCACGCCATTGCCACCTTTGCCCATATTCATTAAGATCATCAAATCTACGACTTTCTATGATGCGTACAACCTCTCGGCCCAAGATTGGCAGAAATTTGAAACCATGTCCACTTCCCCCGGAACATACCATAAGTCCATCTTGAGCCGGCACTCTGGATATCAGAAAATCGTTATCTAGCGAATCTGTATACCAACAATTTCTCACACCTGAGATTCCAAACGGGACCAATTCTGGAAGATTCGATGCAACAAATTCTTTGATGACATTCAATGCCTCTTTTGTAATTCTGGTCTCCGCTTCTGTGCTATATCTGGTCTTGGGAACACTGACGGGCTCCATGTATTTTCCATCGTCGCTAGGAAGCTGATCATAATTGGTGTATTTCTTACCTCGGAACCCGATTTTTATAATACCCGTCTCAGTCCGAGGAAAGCCACCCAAGCCCGCCCCTGAGCCCCAACCACCAAAAGAAAACACTGGAAAGTTTTCAGGTGCAAATCTTGTCCAGAGATCTTGCCGCGACTTGGGGATCTGTATATATGCCACGCTTCCTGCTGTAGCTTCCAGTATTCTTCGCACGGAAGGCAGAAGAGAGGGCGTCCAGGATCCAGCTGCTAGAATCAGTACCTTCGATCAAAATATGGAAAGTAAGGTGGGTACCAATATGACTTACCAGCAATGACCACAAGCTCAGCTCGATGTGATACGCCATCTGCTGTTTTGATTCCAACAACTTTCCCATCGCTTTCTTTGATCAGAGAGGCCAGTCTCCCATTTTCACCAAGGACAAACTTTACCCCGGATTTTTGTGCCAAATGCATCACCCACAAACATGCCTTACTTGCCCTTAGAAACCCAGCCGTGCTGTCAAAAACCCCACCTAAGGCTTGCCCCCTCTCCTTCCGCTTCAGAGCATCGAACTTTTGGTCGAACCGGCGAGAGCTGTCTCGAGCACGTTTTTCATCCTCTACATTGCCAAGAATATACTGCGTGTCTCTCAAACCTTCGTTGGTGAGGCTTACCAAAGTCGTAAGTTCATGGTCGCTCAATGTATCATCTTCACTCAATCGTAAAAACCCACAGTTTTCCCAAAGTTTGCCCTCGGGCGAGAGTCCTTTTGGCAGTTCGGAACTTGGTGTTTTCGATAATTGCTCGTTCCATTCATTCCATATCTTAACACCTTCCATCGCTAATCGCTGGTACATAATATCACTCCCATAACTCATACGCATGACTTTGTTGAAATCTGCGGATGCCGCATCCGCACCGTTTGTGGTTGAATATTCATTTTCGTGGTATGGCTGGTAGTCAAAGATCGTGATGTCTGTATAACCAGCCTTGGAAAGATACAGACCCCTATGCTCTTGTCAGCATTTTTGTTCGATACCTAGGCATAGTAAGCCTGGAAGCATGGCTTAGAGTTATGAGACGCACGTTGAAAGCCCGAAGGCCCCTGCACCTATGATCTTGATGGGAGATGAGTGCGAAAATTCGTGAGAAGTCATAGTAAAAGTTCATTCCGTGAGTTCTCTGATACAGCAATAAAGTTGAACAGTATCTAATTATTGAAGGACTTAATTGGTCGACCTACTTCGAATATTTTTTTGGTTTGACTTTTTATGCAGGTTATCTCGCGGCCATATCCCCCAGTTACTTTCATTCTGACGCAATATTCTCCTCATAAGATCAAATCGCAACTTTCAGCACAGGTGGATCGGCCGATGAGTGATAGGCCAATAATCACAAGCAACTGTTGTATTTGAGCTATACCATTAGACCCCGCTCTTGATACTATCCAAAATATAGATATACGCAGCAGCTATCAATGTTCTAATCCTGGTATGTTTTTATATACCGACATAAAAATTACCCGAGTTGCATAAAGACTTTGCGGCTCAAGTCTTTCTCCAAAGCAAATATTCCTCATATCTCCTTCATTCAACCAATGGTCTGGCTGACCCGAGTGGCTGTTGTTGCAATGATGTTCTCTGCTTGATCGCTTCGTGACTCGATGCAACATGAGATCGTATATAATTGATGTAGGTGATCTATCGGGAATCTAGAGATAGACCGTTTAAACTCTCATATTCTTCGGGATCGAAAGATGACAACTCGTGAATTTCAAGGACTAGCTAATAAAACGTCTGTGAAAGCCAAATCCAACACATTATTTTGGAGGAATCGGCCTGAAACTCCCGTAGAAGAGGTCAAATTTGTTCGAAAAGCTGGATTTCTGCCTTCTTACTTACTGTTTTTTTTTATCATTTTTCTGCAAAGATCTCGATCGCAACAATGCTGCCAATGCATATGTGTCTGCAATGAGAGAAGATCTCTCCCTTAATGGAAATGAGCTTAATTGGCCCAATTCTTACTATCAAATTGGCTACGTCGTGGGTCAGATTCCTAGCAATATCCTGCTTACAAAAACCAACCCAAGGTATTATTTACCAGGAGCAGGATTTGTCAGGAGTTTGCTGGTTTTATTTTTATACAAGGTCAAAAGTACAGAGCAAATATATGTAATGAGATTTTTCATTGGAATGGTCGAAGCTACATGCTGGCCGGTAAGTATAAAACTGAATTGTGTTTTGCTCAGTGCTAACCGCATCAAAGGACGGCATTTCATGATTGGATCATAGTATCGCAATCATGAAATCAACAAATGTAGCGGTATCTTCACAACTTCAGGGATTGCAGCTACTACGTTCCCTGGGTGTATTCAATCGGGCATCTACACGAGTATGAACGGTGCTTTAGGTTTAGCAGGATGGAGACGGCTTTTCATCATTGGTTTGGAGGACTATTTTCAATTACTGCAAAACTATCTTGCTGACGAGATCATTTCAGATTTTGTAATTTTATCACCCCTTCTAGTCTTTGGAATAATCTTCAAACCTGATCCAATCACTTTCAAAGACAAATCATGGTGGATGACATATAGAGAGAAGAAATTGACAGTAGAAAGGCTAGCATTAGACGAGCAAGCACCACTTGAGAAGCTAGAACTTACAATATTCAAAAGAGTTCTTGGTAGGTGGAAATTCTGGATCATGGTAAGCTCTTCTATCAAAATCTTCCTCTTGCTATATTCTTCTAGTACACAATTGGAATATTACGTTTTCACTCTAACACTTTACCTATTAAGCACAAACCACCTTAACTATGGCCCTCTGGCTCAAAGCCGAAAAGACTCGGTCCATTCCGCAAATTAACAACCTCTCCATCGCCATTTTGATAAGCTATATGATCGGATCCGGAATCTACAATGACTACACTCAAACAAGACTTACCTCCCTCCTGCTCGTCGGCTTCTACAAAACGACTGCGGAAGCCATACAAGCGACGTCGCTTGTTTCGTCCGCAAGGGCGTCAAGTACTTTGCCTTTTGGATAGCCGGCAAAATCCAAGCCACAACTCCTATCATCGTATCCTGGACTAATGAAGTCTGTTCTAGAGATGCGGAAGAGAGAGTAATTGTGCTGGCTAGTTTTGAATAGTATCGGGGCGGCTCAAGGAACTTGATACAATCAGATATTTGTGAAGACTACAAGTGCACCGAGGTTTAAGTTGGGGTATATAATGGGCCTTGGCGGGGCAATCGTTATGACAGCTTGGCTTCCGGTCGTGGAATACTTTGATAGGAGACAAAAAAGGGAGGCCATGGAAGGATTCTGGAGACAATTGAACAAAATGATGGCAGTGGCCAGGAGAGTGTGACAGGTGGGGGAAGGACAAATGTGAGAACTACGTTAGTGGAATTCTGAGGACCATGAATGCCCACTTATTGATGAGTATGATTATTTTGGAAGTTGCTTATTGTGCCTAAGTATCCAAAGGATCCAGTGTTTAAAATGAAATCCGTGGACCAAAAAGATGTACTACAATAGTGAGCCTCATATGGGATACGAAATTTCAATCAATCAGTGTTCAAGAGAGAATTGAATCAGATAGCTTCAATGTAACAAACCGATTAGCGAGGCGTCATTCTTGATCATTGAATTTGAATACTGTCTCTCACCAATCATTAGGTCGATTAATTCTAAGCATAGCCACTACACGACATTCATCACAAGAAAGAATTGTACCGTGACTGTTATGATTACTTGAAATAGCACGAACACCTCATTATTGAAGAAAAGTGGCAAGTCATATTGGCTGTAACTTTGGAGAAAGGAAAGCGTGGCGGTTGCTTGTCGCTTGAAGATATGAAAAGCTCTTGTTGAGCGGTTGTGAGGGGAGTTCAAGTATTGAAAATTTATGGCCAAATCGTAATACAATAAAATGGATTGTCATCAGGCATTTATTTTGTTGCAGATGGAATGAGAGGGCACAACCTTATTAGACGAGATCTTTGGCGTTTCCCCCATAAGTCTGCCGAAAGCGGCTAGTAATGTTAAATTGGCTCTGGATGTAGAAATGCTTTGAAATTTATATAAAAGAGTGTAAAGTAGTGGTATATGATTCTTGTTAATTTCAATTTCGTATTATGACTCATGAGTGAGATGATACACGTAGTGAGGAACGAGGTATAGTAATGGATTTTCTACGTTGAGGAAAAAACCGCTTGTTATTATTAGTTCTATATTAAACGAAACGTTAGTTAAAGAATCCCTAGAAAATAAGTATTGCAGCTCTAGTAATATAGAAGATCTGCGCTCTACTAACTCCTATCTTTTTAAGAAAGTTTAATCATTAGTTTTATTATTTCTATTATTCTTATTTGAAAGTCTCTTATCATCAATTAGTATTATCTTTCTATATAAAATATAAAAACAAAACATTTGTAAGCGAGTTTATAATTTATCTTTAACAATCCTTTTTAATAAGTTTAAGTTATACAACGGAGGCCCGAAAGATAGATTTTTCAAAATTCTAATAAAGCTTTAAAAAGTGGGTATAGATAATCTGCAAATAATTTATTAACCTATAGATTTTTTTATAAATTAATAAAATTTTCATAATTAATATAATGATTAATATAAAATGATAAATTTTATAAAAATAATTTGCAGATCAATAAATGATCTATTAATTATCTATAAATAGTCTATAGATTAACAGATTATCCATACAAAATAGATTATTTTGAAATTTTAACAAACAATTCGTCAACCCATCAACCCGCAGACAATCCATTAATCTGCGGATTATCTGCAGATCATCTGCACCCGTCCTGTAGGGCCCCGTTAGAATTTCGAAAAACTCGCCCCGCGGGCCCGCGTTGCGCAGCTTAGGCTAAGGTGGAGGCAGTGACCCGAATGTGGGGTAGGGGACTTACATTCAGACTAGTTAGTTGTATTAGGCTATACATAGGTTGAAATTTCTAATCTGGCTTAGATAGAATGTGCTAAATTAGCAGAAATAATTGACTGATTCACATTGAATAGTAGTAGTAATTCATAATCGATTTGATCTATCTATAGCTATAGCTACGCTGACCATGCGATTCGCCCATGATATATACAATAATAGATGTTTTACAAGGAAGATTTACATTGAATATAATGCATATATATTATGTTTAACGTGAATCCTGATTCCGGAGTCAAGAGGACTTTTTTTTTGGCGAAGCTGAGCTTACTAGAAGTCATCAACTGCTGGCCAAGCTAGATTGGTAGAATAGTGACTTTGTGGCTGCACAGTGGAGAACATCAGAGCCAACCAGCAATGAACACACAAAAAGGTTTATCTGCCAATGGAAAGTAAGAGCAATGTATCAATTTTTCCATCTAGGAGCAACTTCTATCTCACAAAGAAGAGCAATTTCGCCAACGACAACTTATTAAGGATATATGAAAATGAATCCCACAGCAAAAATGACTACGAGAAATCATCCACTTCTCATTCTCGACCGACCCTGCAAATACTGCAAAGTTCTTAAGCTAAAAGATTTGCAGCATGGCGGACGAATGCAGCACGACCAACATGGCAACCCTTATGTGGACTTTGGAGAAGTGGAAGTTACAGAAGCAATGGAGGCGGAGAAAGGAACAACGGTGTTGAGGGCAATTGATGCATTGAGGTCAGCCTTTAGTACTGAGCCAAAAGAACCCACAGTTCTCCCGAAATCTGAGTTGAAGCTTGATTACAAGAGGAGTGATATCCTCCCCAATCTTCCGGGACTTAATACGACTGCACACCAAGGCTGTGCGTTTTGCAAAGTTCTTCGTGATGATCTGATTTCTGCCAATTTTCAGGATGGAACCTTGGGCAAAGAAGAATCGTGCGCAAAGAAGAGGGAGAGTCCAATGGAAATAGTGATTACAGAAGTCACATACCAGTTCCGGGATTTTGAAACTTATCCTGAGCGCCATGCAAATGACCCAAGGATATGGTTAGATGCACTATACGTGTATTTCACAGTGAGTTCCGGGGTTGAAAATATTAAAAAGTCACTACATTATAACTTTTGTACGGATGCTTCTGGTAAGGGATCATGTCCTCTCCCCTACCCCATCTTTCCCAATCCCATCTCAATCGATACAGAGATATAAAAAATAACTTTCTGAGTCGAGTCTTAGATCCTTGTGCAAAGTGGTTTACGCTTGGCCGCTTGCCTGTAGTTAATGAGAGACTATCTGCTCCCAATTTGGATCGCATAAAGGCACTTATCGGCCGTGCTTTGAAAGAGAAGCCTATCGAAAACAACATTAACCAAGAATTTTTGCCAACACGATTACTTGACTTGGAGTCTGATTGCTCCTCAGGCCTACGACTAGTTATCACAAAGAGTGACCCCAAAATTGGTAAACTGGATCCAACCCAAAAAAGATACGTAGCATTAAGTTATTGTTGGGGGTCTGCCTCTGAAGCAAAACTACAGCTCAAGACTACCCATGATACTCTGAACTCACACCTGTTAGAAATCAAACTGGTCAATGTGCCAAAAACAATTTCGGATGCAATCCAGGTATGCCGTTGCCTGGGCATTAGATACCTCTGGGTCGATGCTCTATGCATTATTCAGGGAAGCGAGGAAGATTGGAACAAGGAGTCCTTTTCCATGTCGCATATATACTCAAATAGCTTCCTTGCACTGTGCGTTATCGAAGGAGATTCTTGCTTGAGTGGGTTTCTTGAGCCAGTCTATGCTCCGCCCACGGTGCAAATCAATTTCAGGTCCGAAATAAATGAGTCTATTTCAGGAAATCTTTACCTTCGGATGTTACTTCCGCCGCATGAAACCCTCGAAATATCTAGCGAAATGAGTGGAAAGCCTACCAGGCGTCCCGATGATCCCTCAAATGTTGATTTTGGGGAATCTGCATGGGCCGAGAGAGGCTGGACATTCCAAGAAGATCAGCTTTCACCTCGAAAGCTATATTTCGGGAAGCGGATGGCATACATGAGTTCTGGAAAGCTATGTGAAGCCGCAGACGGCACCGCATTCTCTCGTAAGACTTATTTGAATTTGGAAAGCACCCTCGAACAGACACTCAGTGACTGGTACAACTTGGTGGATGAATATACGAAACGAAAGCTTTCTTTCGAAGAAGACAGGTTTCCTGCCATTTCTGCTTTTGCAAGAACTGTATGCGATCGATTTCCTAACCAGAGATATCTGGCTGGTCTTTGGGAATCTGACTTACATAAAGGGCTTCTTTGGACTACACCTTCATGGTTGGAATTTGAAAACTATTATAAGTCACCTGGTACACCATATGTTGCACCTTCTTGGAGCTGGGCCTGCCGTCCTTACAATATAACCTGGATAAGTGGAATAGGATGTGGTGAAGATGTAAAATACTCATCGCAATTCACCCTAAATCATGCAGAGATTCTTACTCCGAGAGAGAATCCATACGGCCGTGTATCGATGGGTCGACTATCAATTCGTGGGAAACTCTTCAAGCCGCCCCTATGTGAGCATGGCCGGGTCAGAATCCAGAATAACGGGAAGTATGCCAAATTCTTAACCATCGTGTTTAACTACATTCTATGGTCAGAGAAAGATAAATATATTGCCCATATATTTCTAGACTGGGACTACCATTCCGCTCTTCACGACGATGGATATCCTCGAGGACCGGTAGACCAATTATCACTGCTATTAGTTTCCAGGACTACTCTCGATCAGCACTTTATGTTTCAAAGTTACGACCTCACTGATCAGGAAGTAATGCTTGGTATCCTTATTAGACCTGTGCCTGGAATGAAGAATGAATACGAGAAGTTGGGAATTTGGTACTCTGAAAATAGAGACCTTGGTGGGGTGAAGTTTTGGGAAGAAATTCCGTCGCAGGAATTGATACTTGTCTAGATTCTGTAAGCATGATTAGCAATTGGTCTAGTAGTACAATGTCAGGCTTTTTTAAGGAGTGATTGGCACGCATCTCATGCAGTGATACGGTTATTCGTTTTGATATCCATATAAATTTCATCATAATTAGATATAATCTTGTCAAAAATAGACAGCAAGTTGCACGTAATATAGGATGTGTATATGCAGGTAATAGAGAATTAATATATTCTATTATGTATATATTATTGTAAATATTTAAGTAAAGCCATTTATATGTGTGGGATATATACTATAATACATATTTCCAATATTCCTCCTATAATCAAATTAACTATATAAAACATATAAAGTTTATTAATTACAAATAGTAAAAAAAGCCTTATTAACTTCTACAACAATATCAACTTTCTTTAAATTATTTGTAGCGTTTATATTTTCTATAAAGTTTAATCATTTTACTATCTTTTAATTGTATTGTAATACAAAAATACCTTTTTTATATTAAACTTTCAATGCAGTTAATGCTTTTTAGCTTTCTAAATTTAGCTTTAAACCTTTTCTATGTGTAATAAAGCTAGGGTATATAAATTGCTTTATAAAAATATTAGCTATTTGCTTCACTCCTGGAATTTATATTATATATAGTCTTTTAGAATTTGCTATATTTTTTCGAATATAATGCTATTAAATATTGATATACTCCGCTTTGCTATAAAACTTATTCTTTTATATTTAATCAATTCCATTAACATTATTACAATATAAGGTTAGAATAAATAATTCATTTTCAAAGTGTTTTTTTAAATTCTTTATTAATTTTTTTATTTAAACTATTTCCTTTGTTTCTTTATTAACGATTATAATTCTAGTTTTTATTATATATAACAATATTAATTTCTGCTTTATTAACAATTATACTACAATTTTTTTATATTTAATAAAAACTACTTCTTATATAAATTTTCATTAACTATTAATCTCTATATTGAATCTCTACATTGAATCTATATATATATAATATTTATATAAAAGTATATTAAATCGATTTAAATAAACTGTACTAATTATATATAAACTAGTAAAATATTGAAACAAATGTTTTACAAGTATTAAATAATTTTTCTTTAGTGTATATATAATATAAACAAGTTGGCTTACAGTATATAATATATTAGGTTGGGTACAATTTAAGATATAAATTGCATTACTAATAATTTGAAAATATAATATTTTATTATTTTCGTAAAATAAATCATTTTCGTTTATATTTTATATAATAATGCTAGGAGGTAAAGAAAGATCTTTTAAATTAATAAAATCCATTTCGAATTATTATAAAGTTCGTTTTGTATAATTCGATTAGTATATTTTAAACAATCAAACTTATTAATTTCGTTTTATTTGAATATTTAAAAATATATTCGTTTCATTTAAATCTTTATATTTTTATTAGCTTTCGATTATTTTTTTTATTAAATTAATATTTATACAATTTCCTATTATTAATAGATTATTAATATATAATAAAATATATACTCCCTTTTTTATAAAAAGATTTGGATTTATTATAGATTTCTTAAATCTTATTTTTTTAAAGAATCTTTTTACAATTATTCGTTAAATTTTTAATATTTGTTTTAATTTGTAAAGCGATTTCTTAAGTTTAAAATATAGTTTATTTTTGAGCTTAATCTCAAAAAAGATTACTTCGAAATATTTTAGTACTTTTATAAGAATTTCTGTATTTATTAGTTTATTATTCAAAAAAGCTATTTTAATATTTATATTATTAATTTTTAGGTTTTTTATAACTGTTGGTTCAATCGTGCGAANNNGATATAGTCGGCGCTTTCTGTAGGAAAGCGCTTTTACACCAAGACGCAATATAACCTCATTTTATTGGGATTGTATTGCTTCTACGGCCGGCCTCATAGATGTCACGATTGGACTACAAACGGATGCCGTTGCTAATGGAACGGACATATGCAGCTTCTGTATATGTTTAACTAATAAAGATGCAAATATATACAGTACCTGTATATACCTTAATAGAAATGGTTTAATTATATATAACATCCGTATATAACAAATTATATATATATAATTATATATATAAATAAATAATTAACTATTTCTCTAATTTTTTAATTATAAATTTTAAGAATATTTTTAATTCTATTTATTCAGTTTTTATACAATATAAGTATTATATTATTTATAATTTAATTAAAATTTGATTTAGCCAAATAATAATTATCCAAATAATACTTATTTTATATAATATCTTTTTAAAAACAAACTATAATAAAATTATTATTTATAGGAAAAAGATCAATTTTAAATATAGTTCAATAAAGATATATTCCCTTTATTTATATAAAAATACTTTAAATATTTTTTGTATATAATATAACGAATATCCGTTCTTTTTTGCTTTTATAGAAATATGCTATTTTCTAATAACAGTATTCCTACTAATACCTTTATTATAATAATATAATCTATAAAAAGGATAGAAAATGTTATAATATATTAATTATAAAATATAAAAGAAAAAGAAATATATTCTAATATAAATTCCAAATTTAATTAATCCAAATCTTTAACGATTTTTCTTATATATAAACAAAAACTAATATATTAATATATTTAAATTAATAATAATATATTATATTCTTTTTTATAATAATTATAAAAAGAAAATAAAAAACTTCAATAATAAACTTTGTTAAATACTTTTCTGGATATTCTTTCTTCCAAATTTTATAGGATGCCTATATAGGCATTCGGATTTATAAATAATTTTGAAATATATTCTTTTATTAAAATGGATATTTGTTTTAATTAAAAGTATTATAAAAAGTTTAAATAAAAAAGAAAGTTTAAGTATAATCTATATTTTAATATTATACCTCTACCATTTAGTATTAAACCTTCCGAATTGGGTGGATTTAATAACAATAACCGAAACAGCTACCCCGTTTACAGATAAAATAGCTTTTATTTTATCTCTGTTTTATACGATCCTACTCCAAATCCTGGATTTATTTATTTAATTAAATTAACTAATTTAATTAATAAATTTAATAATGGTATTGAATCTAAAACTAGTTTATAAAAAACTATAATTACAAATCGCTTAAAACTTTATATTAATATGTTTATTAATAAAGTATAATACTATGTTTATATAATGGATTAAATAAAGTCTAAGACCTTTAAATATTTTTAGATTTTATATATACAAGTTCCTTATCTGATTAATCAGCAATTAATGAATTAATTGGCTAATATATACTATAATTTAGCAAAAATAAATTATACAAAATTCTTATACAAATATTAGGTAATGCTTAACTTAAGTATTCATAATAACTTTCTAAAATAATATTGTAAGTTCTGCTTTTTTGTTATTTAGACTAAAATTATTAATAAACAAATATTTATGCGAGATTTTAATTGTAAGATATCCGATTTTTTTATTAGGGCTATTACACTTTATTGAATAAATTGTTATATTATTAATAATCTAATTGCCAAATTAATATAAATAGATAAAGTTAAGATTATATTATAAAAGAGGAATTATTATTGTTTCAATTATAATATTATTTTTTATATTAAAAAATTATTTAATTTAATTATATATTTTAAAAAAAACATTATTAATAATCCTGGATTTTTATTAAAACCTAACTATCCATTATATATAATCCTGTCTGAATATTTGGGTATGTTCAAATTAAGCTTTATCCCAAACCAATTTTTGAATAATCCCTATTCTAATACAAATCTTGCATATAAAACCTTAAAGACTTTTACTTTAAAAGCATTTACTATTAATATTAATAAAATAGAATAAATAACTATATTGAATAATAATTAAAAAGAATTCTATAATATAATCGATGAGGTGGACCCAGACGTTTATACTGAAGCAATTAATATTACTTAATAAACCGAAAACCTACATTTAAACAAAGGCGTTTAGGCAAAGACTTTTTCCTAAATATTATTTAAGATATAAGATTTTTTAATTTAATTAAATTAATGGGTAATTAAATACTTATATTACCCTGTTTATTATTAAAAAACAGGTATTCAATAAAATTAAATGTATTTATAAACTTCAAAACTAATAGATTTGCTTTTATTAATATTACTTTTCTTATTTTATTATTTTTTATATTTAAACCTTATTATTATATATTTGATATTTTAATAAAAATGAAAGGCTATAATAGTATATATAAGCGTACTATTATTTATTATACTTTTTTTAATTTTTTAATTAATAATTAAGAATAGTTATTTATTCCTTTTCTTATTATAAAATTAGGATTCTATAATATTATACTTAAAAGATTATAATTAACAAAAATCTGTTTAAAAGTTAATTATTATAACCAAAAATTAGATTAGTTATATAAATATCTATATATTATATTTTTAACAAACAATTTTATATTAATACTTTAAGATTTCAAAAAAAGAAAAATAGATAAATTTATATAAAAAAACATAAATTAATATAATAAATAATTAAACCTTTTTTAAAAGAAAAGAGATTCTTATATAAAGAAAATAGAAATCATAACGATTTATATTATCAAGCCCAAACTTATAAAATTGAAAAATTTTATATTGCTTTTGCTTAAATTTAAAAACTAAATTATTATATATTATATTTTATAAATTTATAAAATACTATTTTAATATATATTTAATATTATTAATATATGCTTAATTACATTTATATAATTTCAATTTATTTATAAAAAGAATAAAAATTACAAAATGTTTATTCTTACTTACCAGAAACTGGATGAGATTATTGATATTCAACGACAAATATATTTATTAAAAAATTGTATATTAATAGCTATAAGCGATTTCAGATTAATTAGCGCCTACATTATTTTAAACTATATTTTTACAAAAGTCAATACAGAATCTTTAATTTTTGTTTAATACTAAAAATATTATTATATTTTTTTAAAAACCGAATCTAATATTTTATTTTTATTTCATTTATATAACCATAAAATCATACTTAAAAATGATAAAGAGAAAATATTAAAATATAATTTATTATATAAGATATTTTTTAAACAATTTAAAATTATTAAAGAATATCTGATCGAAAATTTTAATAAAAGATTCATAAAATTTAGCTAAACTTTTTTTATTATTTTAATTTTATTTATTCAAAAATCTAATAAAAGTTTAAGATTCTATATCAATTTTTGTTTATTAAACTCCCTTATATACAAAAATTGTTATTTTCTAGTATTAATTAATAAAATATTTATATAATTAATTAAAGCGAAAATCTATACTAAATTTAATATTTAATAAACCTTCCATCAAATATAAATAAACTTTATATTTAAAAAATATACTATCTTTTATATTTAATATAATTCTTATAAATATAAAATTCTCTTTTTTAAATTAATAAACAAATTAATTATTTATTAATAATATATGAATAATATATTATTTAATTATTTAAATATCTTTTATATTGCTTATTTTAATAATATTTTTATTTATTTAAAAAATAAAAAAAAATACAAAATTTATATTAAACTAATATTTGCTCGATTTATATCTGCCAAATTATAAACAGATTTCAAGAAATATAAGTTTAATATTAAACGGATAAAATATTTAGAATTTATTATCTTTATTAATAATATTAAAATTAATTTTAAAAAAGTAGAAATAGTTAAAAGCTGAATTTATTTATTTACTATTAAAGGAATATAATTGTTTTTAAGTTTTTACAATTTTTATTACTGTTTTATTAAAGATTATAAAATTATTATTAAACTATTAATTGAATTTATAAAATTTAATATAATATTCCATTTTAATAATATATACTATAATACTTTTAATATTTTAAAATCAAAATTAATCTTTGTTTTGCTATTATAATATTATAATTACAATTTTTTTTATATATTGAAAATAGATATATTAAATAGTATAATTATTAATATATTATTATAAAAATATAATAATAAATAATTATTTATAATATATTTTTTTAAAACAATAATAACTATTAAACTAAATTATAAAATTTATAATAAAGAAATATTATTAATTATTTGTTTATTAGATTATTAAAAATCTAAACTTATAGGATTATTATATTAAATCTGTATTTATATTAATTATAAAACATTTAAATATTTTATAACTATTAAAGCTTTAAATATTCAACAAATTAAATAAACTAAAGTTTTAATTAATTATAATTTTATTATTATATATTATCCTAAAAAAAACAATCCTTTTACTAATATGCTTATTCGCTGCGTTAATAAGTTTAACTTTTAGAATAAGATAAAAAAGCAAAATCGATTTCAATAATTTATTAAAGATAACTAAATAGATATTAAAATTATATACAAATCTTTATAAAATGATTTGGAAAACATCACCAATTTAGATTTATCCATTATTATCTTATATTTCAATATTATTAATAAAATACTTAGAGTTAATAGATTCTCTGAAAATCTAAATCATTTAAGGATGGAAACTAAAAAAACCTATAAACATTTAATAATAAAAAAAGATTTATTATTGTATAATAATAAATTATTAATGCTGGATGTAGATAATTTTTATATATACCTTATAGAAGAAGCGTATGATATATTTTTGATTATATATTCTAAAATTAATAAAATTTATATATTATTCTTCTAATAATATTATTAATGAAATATATAAAATATTATAATTCAATATATTCGAAACTGTTATATGTATAAATATAGTTCTATTCCCCGTAATTAAATTTCTGGTTTTCTTTATTCGCTCCCCATTCCACAAAAAGTATAAGTAGAAATTATTATAGATTATTGTTTTTTTAATAAAGATAAATATGGTTATAATAATATATTTGTTATTATTAATCAATTAATTAAATAAGCAATAACTATTCTGTATTATAAGAAAATCAATATTTAATAATAAGCGAAGCTGTATTTTTATTATATATATTAATACTATAAAGCCCCAAAAGCGATCATTTCTGATCAAAGTTCCTAATTCATATTAGAATTCTGAAAATAATTTAATTATATATTTGAAACTAATATTAAACTTTTTACTATACATTACTCACAAACAAATAGTTAATTAAAAATCTATAATTAGTATCTATAACAACAATTAAGACCATTCATTAATTATTACTAAAATGATTAATTAGAATTTCTATTTATAATAGATTACATCCAATTTACTCTTCTACATAATTCCCTAGGAGGGTTAACCCTATATAAGGTATTATATAACTATTTTTTCTGAAATATATAAAATTAGAAAATAGAGGATTTAAAACTATTTAGTAATTTGAACATACAAAACACCTACGCTTTTGCTATTTATAACAAAACGGCTATCGCTTATACTAAAGAAAACATTTTATATGCTTAAAAAAAGATATTAAAACAGGTTAATGCCCATCAACACTTAATAGATTTCGATATTGGAAACTATATATAATTAAACATAAAAGACTTTCCTTCTTTTCAATTTTTTAAAAAGTTTGATTTTCTGATTTAAAGCCCTTTTAAGATTATAGGTTGAGTTGGTAGTTCTTTTAGATTAAAGCTCCCAAATATTATAAAAATTCATCCCGTTTTCCCGCTGGATAAGCTCCGCAAAGCCTACAATAATTTATTCTTAGGCCAAACTCTTAAATTACTATTATTAATTAATATTATTAATGATTTCGAATAAGAAATAGAAAAGGTTTTAGCTGTACAAAAAACATGGAAAAATCTATAATATAGAATCTTATAATTAAATAGCGATTTGGATTTCTTCTAATATCCCGCCTCTGATTTGAAGACTGCTTTTTATTAATTCTGCGATTTCCATCTTACCAATCCAATTTAGCCTAACCTGCCTGTTATATTACTAAAATGGATTTGTTTATATAAAAGTGGTTAAAATGATTATAATTATGTTGACTATAATATGCCTATATTCACTCAGAACTGCTTATATTTTTTTTTTAAAAATCAATAATATTTCATTTAATTAATTATATTAATATTATAGAAAGGAAAAAGAGAAAAAGAATTGTATGTTTATATATAGAAAATTATTCTTTATTTTAAAACAAAGAAATAATATAATTCCAAAAAGCGTTATCCAAAGGAGAACCCGATTAAACAGCAAGAATACCCAGTATAAACGCAAACACTCAAATAGACTACCAGAAATTTGTATATATATGTACCTGCTTTATTAGCTCCTTTTTTTACAAAATCTTTAAACAAACTTTTTCCCACAATTTTGCTATTAATCTTTTGTATTAATATTATTTCTCCTACTCCAACCGTTTTCGAATAGTTAATATTTCTAACTTTTTCGTATAATCTATATACGTTTAAACTAACTTTTTCTTCTTTTACATTTCCGCAAACTTTTTTTTTAAAAACTAATATTTTAATTTAGTTTTTAATTTTAATTAAAAAATAAAAAAATTAATAAATATTTAATAAAAAAAACTAATAAAATATTTTCGCTTAATTATTATATATTATTACTATATTCCGATATTATATAAATAAACGAAAAGTTTCATTTTTTAAAAGCTTTTTATATTTCCGCTTATTATTAAAATATAATATATAATAATTATCCTGCTGGCCTGGAATTTGAAGATAATAGCTATTACTATTGCTAGTTAAGTATGAATAAGCATAATCTATATAAATTTATAAGATTAATAAACATTTCAATTCTATAGAAATATATCTTTGTGGCAAAGATTTAAAGATGTTTAACGGATATTAAATAATAGTATATATAAAACGCAAAAATTAAAAAAAGCGAAAATTAGATTGTAATACTAAATAGAATTTCTCTTCGAAAAGTTGAAGATATTCTACGCCTATAAAAGATTAATAAATATTTAATAATATATAATGAAATCCTATTTTTGAAATTGTATAATGCAATTTGGGGAACAACTTTCTTAATCTTCTCCTCCTTCTTCTTTTCGTTATCGTTCTTCAGAAATACAATAATTTTGCCTTTTATATTTAACAACATATTCGGTATAGTCTTTTAGGCCTTATTAAAAATTAAATTAATACTTAAACTGATATATATAATAACAATTTTGATTAAAGAAATTTTACAATTAATTAAAGAATTAAAAGCTAAAATAAAAGAGAAAATACAAAAATATAAGTTTAGGCCTAATTTTCAAACAGAACCTTTTTGTTTAATTATTATATATTTTGTTATACAAAAAAGCAAAATTCTTTTATATATTTTTTTTGGTATTATGTTATTATTTAAAATACAAACGGATTTTAATTGATTAAGAATTAATATAATTATCTAAAGGAGAAAAACATAATTTAAACATTTGGGGCAAGCTTTAAACAAATGGGAGAATAATATTATAATTAAACTATAAACGGATGCTGTTATTAATAGAACGGATACATACGGTTTTCGTATATATCTAATTAACAAAAATGTAAATATATACAGTACCTGTATATGCCCTAATAGAAATGGTTTAATCATATACGGCACCCGTATATAATAAATTATATATATATAGTTATATATATAGGTAGATAGTCGGCCATTTCTTTGATCCTTTAGTTGTAAATTCTAAGGATACTTTTAACCCTGTTTATTCAGCTCTTGTACGACACAAGCGTCATAATAGAGGTGCCACCAGCAGTCTATTATAAATGCCTTCATGCTACGATTCTTGATCGAGTTCTATGAGAGCCGACTAACATTATTAATTTAAAGGAAGAAGATGTTAAAGTATTTAATAAACAATTTTAATAACAAATGAACAATAAAACAAAAGGACTAAAATTTGTATTATTTGATAAAGATTTACTTTAGATTATAGTATTTATTAATATATTATTCATAAATAATCTAGATCTTTTATTGTAGATTAGTTATATTATTATATTTAAGAATAAAGATAATAATACAAATATAATTTATTGATTATTAATTAAATATAAAAGAGTGATAAAAAGCGTTCTTATATTAAAAATATATAAAATAATATTCAAATTCGATATAAACATTATAATTAAAGGAATTATAAATAATATCTTTAAAGATAAGGATATTTTATTAATAATTTGTATTAATTCAAAATTATTTTATTATTATTTAATTAAACTTGGAATTATTTATAAGAAGAGATTTATAATTAATATAATAGCATTTCGATA
>PDUE01000443.1:441-26624 GCA_002909645.1 Monilinia polystroma | reverse complement strand
TATAATTTTAAATAAATCATTAACCACAAATTATAATATATATTTAAAAGAATGTATTATATTGGAAATAGTATAAAGATTTCAGAAAAATATAAAAATTATTTTTAATAATTTTTATTAGAAAGTTATTAGCATTTTAAAAAACGTTCAATTTTGTATAGAATTTATATACAAATGAAAAACTAGAGATTTCATTCTTTTATAACTTTTTCTAAAAATCGCAAAAACATAATTCCTTTTGAAATCTATTAATAATCCTATTTGAAGCTTATATTTCAAATTTTAATTTAATAGCTTCATTTATTATAAAGTTATTAATAGATCGAAATGGCTGTTTTTAGTATAAAATGGGTGGCGGAATGTAGGGTAGGGGACTTACAGGTGTTGAATCTTCGCCCTCCACTTCACTTGTATTACTATAGCTGCGTGTAATAACGTTATCCAATCGATACAAGGAAATGCTTTCTTGGCATATATGATACCTTCCCGCTGAACATCCATCATGCACGACCTACCTACCTACACTTTAAGGTCACGCAATGTCCGTTAACAATGTAGTCAAACATTTTCTACTTCATCTCATTGCATTTAAGAATAAAGGTATTATCTGAGTAAGTGTGAGAGAGACAGAGAACATCGTTATGCATTTATGTGATTGATTTATACTGAACAAGTCTTTCAACGAAGCCTTGGCTCCATATCCTCTAATCTTGGAGGGGCCATATTCATGGCTTCTCTTGCTGCCCTAAACTCCGTTTGGCTTATTTTCAACTCTACAATGTAATCCCCAAATGCCCCAACTAGCTCTTTAAGTCCGCATTTTAGGACAGCGAGTAACAGATCAACCTCGGGACTCTCCTGTTGTCCTTCTACGTCAGTCCAATGGGCACCCAATTGGGTCCTGAATGCCTGCAATTTGATAATCGTCTGGGTATATGTCGCCACGATATCCTTAATATCCTTCTGTACCTTCCCATACTTGTCCTCGGCAAGACTACATACAGCAAACCTAGTTATCGAGTCGATAGCATTAACAATTATACCTAAATCACCATGAGGTGTTCCTAGCACTACACTGGCAATCTCTCTTCTATATTCCTGCCTGAATGGGGTTCCAATCGGCAGCCTCAGGATCAATGTTACCTGCTCACGCAAAATACTCTGAATTCCTTCTGGTCGTTGGAATTTCGTAGGCAGTGCATCTTTGGTCACAGCCTTTTTCTGATCCTCCTTCAACTGACGGCTACGAGATATCTTGTCAGGTGGTGATAGTTGCCCTTGACTTTTTGCGAACGAGCCAACAGCTTCCAAGTAACGCATGCTTCTTGACTCTGCTGGTTTGGGTTTCTTTACAAGGCACCCCTGTGGTTCATTCTTCAAAGGGGCAGTCAGCAGGCGAGGAAGAGATGATACTGGCTCTGAAATCTCCTGCTCCTCGTAAACATTGATGACAGCTGGCTGCTTTTGCAGCTCGTATTCATCGATACGCTGGCTAATTCCGTTGACCGTCTCGAGGCACGCCGCAAGAATTTGAGACCAAGCCGAGCCGCCCGCACGATCAATATCTTCGAAGATTGCCTTTCGCCTTCCCTGGTATCGTTGTGCAATTTCTACGAGTTCCCAAAATGCGAAAGCCTGAAGGGGGTCAATACAATCTAATAAAGGAGATGAGGGAGGGGCATACTCTTGTTTGCAACTTCTTGCCCTTCAAACCAGTTAACAGACTTCCATTTGGATCTCGAGATTCATAAGTAATGGGTCTGTCATTCTTCAGAGGTGCTTGCGCCACATAGATAGAGAACGCGAAATTTCCAAACTCCCACAATAAAGTAAGCATGAGCCCGGCAATGATCGTCCTAAGCACCACCGTCCAATGGAAAGGCAACTCATTAGGAGGAGTTGCAGCTTTTGGTAAATTCCAGAAAACCTTTGCGAATGATCGAGTAAATCCCCACACACTCTCTCTAATATTGAAGGTGTATATCGGTAGAATTATAGGGATGGGAAGGCTGATATTAACCGAATAGATAAACGGAGATACCACCGCCATGATAGTAACGCGTTTGAGACAGCTTATAGCTAGAGATATTGCCTTCGCCTTCAATTGTATTATTGGCAGTACAGCCGTATGTGAAGGTTGTTCAGATGAAACTTCTGGCCCGGTCTTCGTAAATGGAATGTCGATGCGATCATAGTCATACCAAAGGTGAAATCCAGCTTGTACGATTGCATTAAATAAGAGGTACATGGTTAAATAAATAGGTTTCTCGTTCAATATTGGCCGACTGGTTTTTGCTGCAAGCTTGATGCGATTGAGACCTGCGCTCTCCGGAACTGACCATATGTATACTTCGCTGAAAAACCATGCCGAAAAGAGATACCAAAGGGCTGTTTGAACCGTCTGGAATTTGAGTGCGTACTGTGTGAATGTGTGGAAGCGCGAGTTTGATGTTCGAATTCCGACGTGTAATTGAGCTACTCGAAGGATGAATATCA
The DNA here is from genome assembly GCA_002909645.1 of Monilinia polystroma. Classification (NCBI taxonomy): domain Eukaryota; kingdom Fungi; phylum Ascomycota; class Leotiomycetes; order Helotiales; family Sclerotiniaceae; genus Monilinia; species Monilinia polystroma. Next base: position 24,128 of record PDUE01000443.1, on the reverse strand, counting down.
TGAATCCACATATGAAGAAAAGACCGGTTCGGATACCAGCCCTACCCAGAGGAAACCATGACCAAAGGACTGAAGGGGTTTTATTAGTACGTTATGTGTGTTAAGATGAAGAAGACATACATGAGTTCCATTCCCCGATCCATATAGCTTCAACGTAGCAGACTGCCGCCAATACAGCTGTTGCCAACGCAAATCTTCTGTGCAATGTTGGAGTCAGAAAATCCTTATAAGGACGAATTCGTGCTGTAGGCGGCATTGTGGGAAGCTCGTTGAAGATATCTGCGCCTTGAAAGACCAACCAACTCCAATCAATAGAATAAACTAAGTTTTAAGAAAGGTTATTGCTCATGTTGTCAAATGTGTAAGGCCGGGGAAAGGCAAAGCAGGGTAGAGTTAACAAGTAAATAAAATAAGATATACCGCCAGTACAGTAGAGAACTCTTGTGTTGGCATTCATTCACCTAAGGGCAGTTTCAAGACAACTTTTTGAAAAGTAAGATAGATAAATAAATAAATAAATTTACGAATCCAAGATTGGTAGACGCGAAAGACCCACTCTAGCTTGTACCGTACCAGTACCAGCACTCAACCTTAATTGGCGCTAGAGAGATATGTGTGTACTTCGTAGGTAAGGATGGAGTACTATCCGATATACTTACCTACCTAGCAATAAGTCTTCACAGTACTACTACCAACACGACTTGCTATCCGTTACAAGGTGACATTCATCATCATTATATTCATAATATTCGTAATATTCATTACTTACGTCAGCCAACCTTACATCCCAGTTCTTGTCCCTCGTCCTATCTATCGCGTTATCCTTCATCCATTACCACCCATCTTCCAAGGCTATCACAATATCACAATCGCCACCAGAAACTTCAAGGTCAACCTTGGAAGATCAAAACAGTTAGCGAGCCTCCAGATTTGTTCATAAAAACATCCTCAATAAATCTTCCACTGATTTCAACTAATTCTCAGTCTTCAAACAAACAAATCATGTCGTTCGATCAATTATCCTCACTGGAGTCGCAGCCGACAACTATGCGCAGAGAAGATGACCCTCAATATGCGGACGATCCGGAATTCCAACGGTTATCGCAAGACCTTATGACAAAGCTCTTTTCATTGACAGGAAATATCTCGCGGCTTTCAAATGAGATAAGTTTATTGGGAACAAAGAGGGATACTGAAAGAGTACGGGAAAGAGTCCACGATCTTTTGGAGGATTCAAAGGATACTTTCAAAGAGGTTGGGGATGGCGTCAAGAAGATACAATCATGGGAGGATGTTAGTGTAAGTAATGAGTCGGATTGGATAATACGGAAAGTGAACAGAGGATTGATAGTTTATGACAGCCATCGCAAAAATATACTCAAACCAAACTTGCGCGGGAGTTCCAGAACAACTTGACCGAATTCCAAAATGTGCAGCGCCGAGCTCTAGAGAAGCAACGGTCATCTGCCACAGCAGCACGAACGGCAATGGAGGAAGCGCAATCACCAGGAGCCGAGGGTAGCCATCAGTTTGGGCAGCAACAATCTCAAGAACAACTTAGATTGGCTTCACAGGACGAAGTCGATTTCCAAGATTCGTTGATTGTAGAACGTGAGGCCGAGATACGAAATATCGAACAAGGTGTCACTGAATTGAACGAGTTATTCCGAGATGTGGCACATATTGTTAACGAGCAAGGCGAGAGCCTCGATACAATTGCCAACAATGTGGAAAACGTACATTCGGATACAAGGGGGGCAGATCTAGAGTTGAGAAGTGCCGCAAGATATCAGAAGAATGCTCGGTCAAAGGCATGTTGTCTATTGTTGATATTGGCGGTCATCCTCACTATCATCATACTGGCAGCCACCCTAGGGTAGACGATTTGCTTGGAACGATTCGATCAGTTATATCCATGGGGGAGTTTTGGCGTTTCTCTCAAGGCATTTGGCTTCTATATCTTTGAACTTTCGCTGTCATGTTTACAATTGCGGCCCAGAATGCTTTTAGATCGATTTTCGCATCAAAGCAATTGGCAGGCTATTCTGTGAAGGTTCTACCATAAATCTTGAAACTAATGTACGAATTTAGAATCCTCTACATTGCACCTCTGTGATTGAATTGATTGCCTCTGTATGTCTGCCTCTCCAAAGTTTTATTTGTTCCGAATGATGGCGGCTGGAAACGAAGGATACAGGTAGTGGACGGCAAGGGCAAACTACATTTATTTTAGCCAATAGCTCCCATGACAGATTATATAATTGTTTTTGCTCTCTTTGAAACAGATTGTTCTCACAACCCATGATAGCCTGACATCATCACAAGGCTTCGTCTGTCACCCGAGCGCGTCCTCCATACATTAAAAGATTCGCGTCTCATTGTAAAGTAGCAACATCATATTATCATACTTAAGATTCCAATATGGGTATTGAATTGGATCAAGCTAGTCTACAGAAGGCTTTTCAATCACGGAAAGATATACAGAATGCCATAGCAGCAGCATCGCAAGGTAAGCGCATATTTATTTCTCAGCCTTGCAAGAAAAAGAAATATCTAGGGCAATATTGCACCCATAGCTTCAAAGAACACCTCCAATTCCTCAATTAACTTTGCACACAGCCGGTCCCGAATACATCGAGCTCTTCAATCAAATTTCTTTTCATGTCTGCGAGACAATACTCCACCAAACCTCAGAGCCAGCTTCAAAGAAACGCCGCATAGACGTAAGTGGTGTTCTAACTGGCCCAAATGGAACCTCAAACAGTGCTGGAAGCGCGCCTGCCACAGGTGATGATCCAGTTTTGCTTGAGATAAAGGAAATCTCGGTGGTAATACCACAGCGAAAGAAATATGCCCTGTGCTTCACATCAACGCATCTCTACGCACGATTGCCGACTTCCGAGGAGCCTGTATCTGGCATGAGCTATTCCTGGAGAGATATTGGTAGTATCCATACTTCTTAATTGCTAGAAAATTTGCTAACTATGTGTGTTTGCAGAATATGTGTTCTGTCTTCCGGTTCCAGAGAAGGCACAAAAACAATACAACTATATACTCTTCCCCAAGAGCTCTATTATAACGCCATCCAAACCTTCCCCTGCTGCTCCACCAATGCCCGAACCTCTAGTTTTTACAATCACGGATGGTGCGCCAAAAGCAGGGACGGTTGGTGGAACAGATAGTTCAGCGGCTTCGGCAGTCTCTGATGACTACAAAACTCTCTTCAACTGGGCTCTTACCACCCGGCTAAAGGCTGCCGGTAACTCTCTCGAAATCATAGAATCGGACTCTAGGCTTTTTTCAAGTGCAATAAGGCAAAGTCATCGACCAAGCGAGAAAGCGGTGCATGTCAGAGCATTCAGAGGATCTAAAGATGGATATCTATTTTTCCTACCTACTGGAATATTATGGGGGTACAAGAAGCCACTATTATTTCTACCACACAATCGCATCTCTGCTTTGTCTTTCACAAACGTCTTACAACGCACCTTCAATCTTTCACTCGAAATCGACATCTCAGTCCCAGGCGGTGAAGAACTTACCGAAGAAATGGAATTCCAAATGATAGATCAAGAAGATTTCGCCGGCATAAATGAGTTTGTACAACGGCATGGACTTCAAGATAAGAGTATGGCTGAACAGCGGAAGGCTAAGCGACTGAATGTGAATGTGATGAAAGATGAAGATGGAAATGTAGTAGGAAATGCGGAGGCGGGGGAATTAGAGAGAGCGGCACTGGAAGCGGAGCAGGCAGCAATGGATGAGGAAGATGAAGATGAAGAAGATTACGATCCAGGTAGTGAAGGTGAGAGTGAAGGTAGTGGTACGAGTGATAGCGAGGAGGACGATGATGAAAATGGGGAGGGCGGGGGTGCTGAGGACGAGGAGGGCGAGGGTGATGGGGTGGAAGAAGAGTTGTAGGAATGAAAAGACATATGTATGAGGCCATGGTACCTGCCATGATACCTGCTATGTTTCAGTTAAGATGTTTTTCTCAAAACTTAAATCAAAACTTAGTTCGGATATGTAGCCATTTGAGAGAGAGGGGGGGGAAGAGATTAAATAGCAATTGCACGAATAGCACAGAAGGTAAGAATGCCATGAATCTATGTCACAGGAGAAGGGTGATCTTCCAATCTTAAAGATACCATCCTCTATCTGAACCTGGTACATAGTATTCCAGGCTTCCAACTACAATATTGACCTAAAATATTGATATCTCACCTGAAGGGTTTACATATTATCACTTCACGTGAATTTTTTGCCAAGTTACTTTTCAAAATCTAGTCACTTGCTAATTGGACATCAACAAACTGCTCATATAATTAGTGAAGCCTGTTTGCGAATTATCTTCTCCACAAGCTCCATCCTACACTCTCACGAGACAGATCTGAATAGTGAAAGTTTTGCTCCAAGTTCTTCTTCCATCGGCACGACTGTTGGACTCTTATTTTGGAAGCTAAGCTTATGAACATGTTCGAAAGATGTTATGCCTGTTCGAAAGGGGCGCCATCTGGCCAGCTCTGTGGACACGAGGGGTGAGATATAGCCTTTATTGTTCTTTGCGAGATCCTTGCAATTAGTCTACATGGAGGACTATATCACAATGCTCCAGTTGATCTGGAAATTAAATTGCAGTATGCACCCACCATATATCTCACGCCAGCCCCCTACCTTTAAAGAAGTGTTTACTCTATGTATAGAGTACACTCAGAGCTCGTGATGATGTTAGGTCTTCTAACTTAGGTTCGATTATTACTGTAAAGGAAGTTCGGCTGGTTTATTCATTTACATTATTCTGGGGTCATGTTCAGATCTACGAAACCGCATGTTTCTAACCAGCACGATCGAATTTGTTCAATGCCTACATCATACATAGAGAATACAAGGCACACATCTTACTCTAGTAGGGAGAATCTTGAGATCAACGTTGAACGATGATCTGAGTATTAATCAATCCCCTGTCTGATGCCCTTTTTCATTGCCTGAAACTCTAAAGCTCCAAGGCCGAGTATGCCTTGCGTACCCAGGTTCCAGGCACTTCTACCTTCGGACCCTTCACTGATATGGCAGACACTAAATCAATTTCAAGCGATGACTTCTCTATTCCACTCCTACTCCATATACAGTACATCTATTCAAGGACTATGAAGTACCAGGATTGACTCATCGGCAATCTCCAAGATGAATTTCACATTCACCCACCAACCACCAGTTCTTTTCCAAGCTCCAGATACGGCGGGTTCTGAATGGGCAAATCAATTACTATATCAAAACAAAAGCAAACGTATGTTTAATCCATGACACATTCGCCCTGCGATCAAACTCATCAATATCTATCCCCGAAAAAAAAAACTCTTCTCCATGCAGCTCAAAAGCCTAGGATGCTAGGAAGTTTGGATCGCGAACTACCGGGGTCTCCACTACCATCAACATCTAGCCCTAAAGCCAAAAAAATTTCCTCGAAAAGAAAAATTGTGAAAAAACTCTTCATCTGGGCACAGGACGAATGCAGTAGCACTCGGTATGATTCGAGGAATTTACTCCACTTAGAGTGCCGTTGGGAAAGAAAAAGGAATTCTACCTGCTGCACTGTGATGGAGACTTTCATGGATTTGGAGTCAAGGCTTAGGTCTTACTGTAAGACTCAGAATTGAATTTCGAACCTGCTGGTTTCGTCTAGGAAGAAAGAGGTCTGATAGGAAGTCTGAGCACTGAGCAGGGGTTTTTGAGAACATTGACTTTATGTCATCGGTTTCGGGTATGGACCGAGAGACCTTGGCTATCGGCATCTAGTACCGAGACATTTTATATGGATCTTCTCCTGGGAAAACTCCAATATTTGCATTAAGAACGAAATCGCTAAGAAGCAGGTATTGGAACTTGGGAGAGTTACAGCTGGCGGAAATGTTCGGTAGTTATACTGTTTTTGGTCTTCCCTTCATCTAGTAATGCTTGGACTACCATGAATCAGGTTTGATGCGTAAAAGAATGCTGTTCTTTGCAGGCATGAAATAAGCTTGAAAAGACTTTTCCACGTTTTAGTTGTAAGCTTTGCCACGTTGGCGCGGTTGCAAGGATCTGCCTGTAGTTCATATATCGATGCACAAGCATAATGAGGTGATCAAAAAAATCCCGTCGCATCAAAGAAATCTGAACGAACATTAGTACACAAACAATACTAGTTAGTTCTAGGTGACTAGGATTTGATAAACCTCCAAATCTAGACCTAGAACCATATACCTGCATAAGATACAGCTAGCTAGAACTATCATGGTTCCAATTCTTGTCTCTTGCATATAGCAACTTTACAACTCGATTCAAAGGTATAGAATGTCGCATGATTCTAAGGCGCAATTATGCTATATAATAATCAAAAAGACCTTCTCTGGTAAAATGAAGGAGCTGAATAGGGACAAACGCCCCAGAGTCGTATTTGGTGTGTCGGATTCTTTTTCGTACATTTGGACTTGGGCTCGGAATTTTCGAAGGGTTCATTCGTGGAGGTGTAATGAGACAAGCCAAGAAGTATTAACCTTGCAATTCTATATTCCCCGAATATGCATGTTGTAGAATACGGATTTGGGTAGGTGGGTTAGATGAGGACATCAGGATATGGAAATGGTGTTCCGAGCAACTTGTGCTTTGTCAATACATAAGTCTAAGGATGTATATGCAATGTAAAGGATATTCATTGCATCTGCAAGAATACTGCCTATGATGTGAAGTAATCACCATCAATATTGGGAACAAGTGGTAAAGAGAATATACAATACTGCAATTCGGGGGCAAAAATTGTAATGACCTACATGTACTCGTGCAATATAGTACAAGCATCCAAGTCATGCGACATTCAAGAATTCATCTACTTTTCTCGTACCTCTGAGAGTCTCATCGGACGAAAGACCTCGAGAATCAGTATGCAAGAAGTCACTTGCCAGGTTTGATTTTGTATTCAATTCTGTTCCCTATCAAAAGCATCTCACAACATCTACACTATACATTACAACGCCCACCACATGCCGTGTGTTTCCCTTGAATGTCAGAAAGAAGCACAAGAAATCAATGACACTCATTCACTGGTAGTCTCAAAATAGAAAACTAGCCAACTGCAGTAACACCTCCACCAATTCAAGACCCCGAAACGCCATGATTGTCCGACTCGGACCTACTGATTAACCTACAGTATCAGCAAGATCAACGTCCCCGAATGCACTGGTTTATGTATGTATCTTTCTACCTGCAAGCCAACGGGTTGAATACATGATGTTTGTATTCACACAAGTACATCGAGTCTGCATCTCCTGTGAAGGAGCCCAGCGTTTCAGAACACAACACTATATCCAGGCTATCCACACCTAGCAATACGACAACATCGCTAATTCAAACATCACAACATTTCATTTCCTTCGTAAAAATTCGTAAAGATTGTCAAACGGTACAGCGATAACAGACGCCTCCTAGGAGCTTGGGTACATGGGAGCGTTCAAAAAACTACTAGATCCATGCAGTCAGTCAGTCCAACCCCATGAGATGAAAACAACCCTTCCTCTCCGCTTCCTTACATTCTTGTCCCTCCTGTATTTCTTATCTGCAGGTGAGCGAAGTGGCGAGATTAGACAGGTTTAGAGTCTAAACAGGAAACTCATGCCTAGCTTCCGATCTTGTCAGTGTCCTTCTTTGGTACACTACTCCCAGAGGGTAGTATAGTTTCTGATATATCACGGCCTATCGTAGCGTATTGTTGAGTCGGTCAAAGAAAAACTCCATCACGATGAAACATCTTGAAAAGGTTACTTGCTTCTTCCGTTCCGCCATCATACCATCCGGTCTCCTCGGAAACCCATCCATCCTTTCCGCGTAGGACTTCTTACGATTGATACTCCTAAGCCCCTGACCTAGCTATAGAGTCCCAATCAAGAGTTTCCATATATTGATTAGTCCTTCGTTTGTACAGAGTGTCGTTCTAAGCAACCCACCAAAACGTGGGGATGCAGACACACTGATACTCAAATACAGCGTCAGCGTCATAGCTCAACCTCGACCAACATACATGCATCGCGACTCTATGCAGCGTCAATCACCGAAACGGGAAACAGAAAATAGCAATCATGGTTATCTACTCGGTAAACCTTGCTAACTGCAATTGTACTAGATTGTTTCAACCATTATGCCCAGACTGCAGGTACACCTTTTAGCCCTGCCACGCACTTCTTGCATGTCCAGCTCTAGATTCATGAAAGGACGGAGGAATTTTTGAATTGAGTTTGCAAGACTTGCAACCCAGATAAAGACGGTTCTTGAAAGTTCCTAAATACATCTTTGCTCATGTTCGTTGAATTGAGTACCATACCTCCCGGTTCTATCAATGTGCACACCGAGGAAGGTTGATGAGATCGATATAAAGGAGGGCATGTTGCTTTACACATGTTATATAGAAAAAAACAGAACTCGAACGATTTAATCACAAAATAAACAAGAAATCAAATGAAATCTTGTCCTGATTCTAGATTACACCATGCTATGCGGATTTATGGGAATGAAAGAGTTATCAGGAAGTATATCACAAAAATGATGAGCATATAGCAAGCACACAGTTTTGATGAGACGTTTTTCCATTTTTCAACGGTAGGATATCTGGACTAGTATTTTAATAAACCTCCGGATTGAATGTCACCTGATTTATTCGGTCTATCAACTGGTTAACCACTGGCATGAACGATCCATCTGAACGCTTCCTTCTCCGCGCTTTTCTATATTGAAATATTTGTTGAAGGTGATTTCAAGGATAGCCGCCGATGCGATGCAATATAGAGCAATCCCTCCACTGAAAATCAATAATCTTCCGTCACAATCGCTCTTCCGCCCCTTTCTTCAGAAGATCGCTCTTTAGCCATCATCAATCAACTCTCTATTTTGCCCCCTTCACTCCTTTTGGTATATCATCCACTGACCACTCCCACTGCTTACCCACAGCTTACCGATATATTACAAGAAGTGCGCGCAGGTGTTTATTGTCCTATTATCCGCCCCCGAGGGGGACTTGTCCCATTCCTTAACTAATCCTATCCGATAACCCAAGCCCTCATCCTTCCCCCTTTACAAGACGAGCTAAAAACCAAGCCAAGCCAATCTAGACCCAGCCCCAGTCCCAATCCCATCGATATTTTTTGCGCTCCAGCTCCATTGCTTCACACGAAAACAAAAATGACAGGCAGAGTAGATACAGGTGAAAGGAAAGAGTTCATAGTATGAGTGTGAAGATTTTTCAAATAAATCAATAAGCAAATATACAAGAATAACAACAATGCTCAAAGGACGGTGAGGATCTCAGATCCCAAGTTGGTATTCTTTTTTTCAAGGGTAGCAGCCTCCAAAAGAGCGTCGGGGTATAATAAGAAATTCGTTTCATTCGTTAAGTCGTTAGATGATATGGCGGGACGATACAAACATCAACCGGCCGAAAGTAAAAACAGGAATAAAAGCATGGTGTAAAAGCATGGTAGCTCGTGAGAGCCGTGGGCTTCTGGAAAACGCTCGGTTATGTTGACATTCAAGCTTTTCCTAATCCGACAGGAAATTTTTCCGTGAGGAAGCGAAAGATCTTTGCTTTCTTGCTGGGATTTTGTCGAAATTGTGCGGCAGCTTGAACCATTGGGCCCACGATATCTTCATCTCCAAGCTGTGGGAATTTTCCTTCACTACGAGGGTCGTTCAGTGACGGAATCTTAGTCATTACGTTGCTTGACGAAGCATTGCCAAATGTGTTGTGCTTCAAAGTAGCAAATGCGTCTGTAGAGCTCTGAATTGTAGTGGCAATGGTGAGTTCATTGTTCTTCATCCACTTGAGATCTATTTGAGCCCATTTTTCCTCGGTCAACTTATAGGTTTTCGATGTAACTCCATAGTGTTCACCGGTGCGCACAATATGCTTGGTGTAGTTGCAACGCGCAAGATCCCAATCGGCTCGCAGTTGTCGGCAAGCTTCGAGGTCAAAATTTTCGGGGATATAAGGCTCAGGGTGAATGACGAAATTAGCATGGCCAAGCTTGTTTGCCCACTCGTCGTCTTCCTCGGCAATGAGAATGGTTGGGATCTCAGAGGAAGGAACTATATGATTTGGTCGAATTGTCGATCGATGGAAGGATGAAATGGAGGGCTTAGTGCTGAGTGGCGGTGATGGCATTCCGGGTAACTGGGGTGTAATTATGAAATCAATTGGGGTATTGGTGCCAGACAATTGGTCACTCGTGTCGGCGACAGATGGTGATTGCAATGGTGATTGCATTCTAATTTGCGCATTGGATGAGACATCGGTAATCAGAGGTGGAAGTAGTGGCGTGCCAGCCAGTCCTTCTTCAAATTCTGATGTACTGCTTTTGGCCTTTTCAATATCGAGAAAAGATGTAGTAGAGCTATTATCACGATTACCAAAGATGCTTCTGGTTGGAGTAGGTGGTAAGTGGAGATCAGAACAATTGTCAAGAGCTCTGCGACGCGAATTTGATCTCGATGATGATCTACTCGAAGGCGCCTTTGAATTTGCATGATCTCGTTGTGTGTCAGATGATATAGAGGCTGCTGAACTACCCGTGGGCTGTCGAGAACTCCATTTGCGTGCGAAGGAGGGAAACTTGGTACCGAATCGAAAGGTGAGTCCATTCAATGGAGATTCGTTTCCCCTTCTTTTCTTATATCTTGAATTCAATGAAAATTCCCCATCGCTAAAGAATCCGTCGGAAAGATCATAATCGAAATCTTGGTTTGTAGATAATTGGACTGAACTTTTGGCCATAGATGATGCGTCTCTATGTAAGCAATAAAGATCATCGCCTATGTCATGAGAGCAAGGATTAGCATATGGCCTTTGACCAATAGGTGTTTGTTTTCTTGTTTTTGTAACGCGATCATTATACCCCGCGTAATCATCAAGAAAGGTAAACAGAATAGAAAGGGCAAGTAGGGTAAACAATGAATAAGAATTCATGGGATCGAAGGAATGAAGGAATACATGGATGATTGACATTCATTTGAAAGACTCACACAAACAGTTGTAAAGATCATCACAATCCAGAATATCATTATCATCATCATCTTCTTCTTCTTCTTCTTCTTCTTCTTCTTTTTCTTTTTCTTCTCCTTCTCCTTCTCCTTCTTCTTCTTCAAACATGAAGTCGTTCTCCCATTCACAGCGAGGTTCTTCTTGGACATCAGGTAGTGATTGTTTTCTGGCTTTATTGCTTGTGAATGTCGGTGAGGAAGGGCCTTCATAGAGATATTGCGATTCGATTGAAGAAGCTGAGCTTGGGTGTCTCATATGGCCTCTTGTAGAAAAAGTTGGTGTAACTGGTGATGGTAGCTCAGATACCGATGAATTCTGGGTATGAATTGAGCACGATAGATCCATATCTAACTCGGGTATGCTTTCTCTCGCTTTCCTCTCTGCGATATGGCCAGGAAGACGAATCTCAGTTAATCCTGTTGGCATTTTTGTGTGTCGGTGAGTAAGTAAATTCTTGGGGTATTCAGAGACTGGTCAATGTAGCGACTTGTATGGTATCGATATTGTACTTTAATTAAAACAGGTGCTAGATAATTGTGCGATTGACAACATAATATGAAGGTGTTTCTTCTCTTTTCTTTTTTCCGATGAGTCGATGTAGCGGTACCGAAGAGAGGAGATTGCACAAGTAACTTGTTCAAGTAACTTGTTCACAACTTGAAATCATACGTGGACGTTTCGAAGTTATGCGTTTTCCAATGGACCACGTAGGCTAGGTGTATAGATGGTTTTAGGTAGGTGAGTGTGCGGTGGGAGAAATGTATGGATATGAAGGTTGAATGCGTGGTTGGGGGAGAAGTTCTAGGTGCGCTGCGAACTTTTCTTTACAAAACCAATCAGATATTGCTCTAGCTAGCTGTATTCATCCAACACTCTCACGTGAAGAATAACTTGGGAAAAGCTTACAGAATTTCGGGGACTATGTAAAACGTACAGTGATTGGGCAGTTCGATATTAGATATTGCATTCGAATGATAGTAATGTTTGACAAGAGGGCGGAGTGATGTATGCGACGGGATACGATGGTGAAGGGGGTTATCCGTGCCGGGGGAGAGGGGAATGGTAGGGTGGTGGTGGTGGTGGTGGTTGTAGTGGTGGTGGTTGTTGTTGTTGTTGTTGTTGTTGTTGAGATGTGACTGGTTAGAAAAGAGGCCCTACTGGGTTTATAAAGTTGATTAAGTGGATTTCTGTGGTGAATTGGGACGAAAAGAAAGAAAGAAATCAGAAGGTTGGAAAAGAATGTACTGCAGTAGGATTATTAGGAGCGTTGAAGTTCGAGAAGTTGGAAATCAAAGAGAGTGTGTGTATGTGGGTATGTGGGTATGTGGGTATGTGGGTATGTAGGTATGTAGGTATGTATGTATGTATGTATGTATGTATGATGTATGTGTATGTCTATGTGTATGTTTATGTCTAAAAGAGAGAGAGAGAGAGGGAGAGACGGGGAGAGACAGAGCTAGACCCATGGCAATGGATGGATGGATGGTTCTAGATACCGTACAGTACTAGGTAAATGTTTAGAAATTGTGTTTGTTTTGATGTGACCCAGTGTTTTAATTTTTTACTACTGTATATTGCTATGTCCCCCGGAGGCTGGAGCACCAGCACAATAGTTGTGGATTTGAAAGAAAGGGTGTGGAGCGTGGAAGCGTGGAAGCGTGGAAGCGTGGAAGCATAGAAGAGTGGAAACCCTATTAAAAACCCTATTAACTACCTGGCACAGTAGTAAAGTGGTAAAGTAGTAAAGTATAGCCCTTTCTATCATACATAGAAGCTATATTCCTTCATCTCTTTGCCTCCTGTTACACAGTACATAGTACACCCACCGTAAACAATCACATACACGTCTTCATCATATAATAACATCTTCTCTTTCGTTTAAGTCTAAGCTAACTCTACCCCCTGGCTGACTAGGTACTCATTGTACTCTTCGTGTATACGTACTGCACTGTCTTATTTTACACCCAGGTAGGTATCTCGAAAAATTCCACTTGCTCGCTCTCTTTCTTTTGGGATAGAAACGACTCTACTGTATTGCACAGTACTTTTTTATCGTCCGTACTAAGTAATTGACTTGCATCGACCGTTGCATCTCTCATGGTCATGGAAGCTCACGCGCCGAGAAACGCTCATAGCTTTGAAAAGCCTCCAGGTTTAACGGAGATGACAATAGTTATGCACTGTAATATAATAGAATTGGTAGAATGTTCCAAATCAAACATCAATATCAATTCAATAGATAATAATGAATTGGTCTTGGTCTTGGTCTTGATCTTGGTCTTGGTCTTGGTCTTGGTCTTGGTCTTGGTCTTGGTCTTGGTCTTGGTCTCATTATCCCGCAGTCTTACCTAGGTATCTACGAAGTAGTTAGTCGGTGTTTCTTCTTCCTTGCGCTGTATCATTTTTATTTGCATTCATTCATACTATACTCAGTATTACTGTAATGATATGACAAGTTGTACTTACTCAAAGGGGCAACATTTTGTATTGCCATAGTCACATGCTACGACATACACGGCAACTTATGCTTGAGCTACAGTACTAGATACATATGCAGATACATAGATAGATGCAGTATCCATATCCTTTCACCCCTTCACCCCTTCACCCCTTCACCCCTTCACTTGCTGGCCATTTTCGCTCACTCGCTCGCTCGGAGCCGATGCAAGACATTGGTGATTACAGTATCCCCGTATCCCTCCTAAGGCAATTCAAGAACAATCTGCAGGAACTTGCTTAGCGAATCTCTCAAACTTCATGGGATCTTCCAAATCACTTTCTTCATGTGGAGGGATTAATGGAAAAACATCATCAATACTGTACAGTATGCCGACGGGACTTCTCTCTTTCTTTCGTACCCCATAATAATACCATACCATACCCATTTTATTCATTATTATTGAAATAACAAGAGGTCCAGATTCTTTTTAAGATGATAAGCGGGTCGAGTGATTCCCTACTCTACTGTACGGAGTATGCATGCATTCTTTTCCAACCTTCTTTCGACGCCTTGCGGTACCGCTACCGGTACAATACGGCAAATGCTTGTTCAAAATTCCCTTACTCATAAAACTATGTACTATTTCTTAATATGGGAGAATCCGATTCTTCTTTCCATAATCCCGGCCGATCCAATCGAACCGCAACGGACAAGGTATATCGGATAATAAATGCCTGTCTTGGAAAATTGAAGTATTCTGTCAAGAGAATAATGGTAAGGGGATGGATCCCAACACCTCGGGGAACAAGGACAAGAAGAACAAGTCGGCATTATTGCCTATTACATCCATCCACCGCGATGGGCAACTTCCGCCCGTTTCTGTCAGTGGTTGTTGTCATTGACTCGAAAAAGTATCTTCGAAGTTTAGCGTACACTAAACTGAGAATTATTTCTGTCTTTCTTTCTTGCTTGCTTGCTTGCTTGCTTGCTTGCTTGCTTCCCTCATCGCTGACTGATTAAGCATTACTACAGTAGTTTTGTAAGAGGGAAAGAAGTTGTGTGTGATTGCCCATTTAGGCGGAAAGTCACTGTTACCAAACTAGAGAATTATCGGAAACTAATAATATTGCGAATGAATCAATCGAGTTCAAGGGCTTGAACCCCTCTGTCTTTGATATTACGTCGCCTACATCCATACATTCTGCTTTTCCCAGAAATTTTAACCTTCTTTTCCCTTTCAGAAGATGACAAATTCGTGCAAATAGCAGTGATAGACACCTACTTCGTATGGGAAAAAAGTCAAATAGTCCTTTCCGTGAATATTCATGTGCGCACCATCTTGGATCCCTTGTTGAGGCTAAGCTGTCAAAGTCCACAGCATTTGAGACACCCCTGGTGCAGGAACCCGACCGTCGATCCAATGATCGAAAGCTATGCCGTTATTTCTCGTTGTTTCAAGCAATGTGTGTCACCCCCTTTCTGCCGCCTTGCGATTCATCACATCTGATATCTTTGAGGAAATCCATTATCGCTCGCCTTGCCGTACGGTCGGTAAAGAAACACCGGGAGCATGACTTCATCAAGGAAAGGTGTGATTTCCTGAACTATTATCTCTATAACCGGAATTTCGGCGATAACATAAATTCTTTGATTGCCTAGGCCAGCCAGGTGTTTGTAAAGTTTTTCGCTTTTTTCAGCTAATTCACAATCATTACAGTAGTTTGCTAAATCAATCAATCAATCCGTGCGGAAAAGGATGTGTGCAGATTCCGCGAGCGTTCGATTGGCGAATACACTGTATATGCTTGGGACGTTTGATACCCCACAGCCAGGAACATACAGTGGAAGTTGTAAAGGAACAAAAAAGTGGAAAACTCAAAAAATCTCTCATTGTTGATCCTTGGAAGCAGTAAACAAAACAAAGTGCACTGTCCATAGAACACTCCTTATGAGGTAATCCCTCAGCAACATAATATCCCTTACATGTGGCTGCATGTGGTCTCGCATCTAAAGTAGGACGGCATACCCAAACAACCTCAGGTTTCAATTTGCATATACAGTAATGGATTTCAGTAGTGTGTTCGCATTCAGGGTGGACGACCTGGCCTCCTAAACCTCTACAGATGTTGATACGTAACGATTGCCATCCGCAAGCCCACATGCTTCCAAATTCATCATGAGGTGCTTTGCGTTTGTACTGACCTGCTTCTTCTGGTGATTCCTCAAAACGTGTATCGATTTCAGCGATTGGTCCGATCGGCGGGGTCGACCTAGCCTCCTCCTGATTTGTTAGTCCTCGCGCGGAGTGCACTACATTCAAAAACAAGACCACATACAGAGTACACGTAAGGAAACGAGATAGAAGTCGCAATCTGTAAGCTTGGCACACAAATGACTTGCTTTCAAGAATATTACATTAAGCCCTAGTCAATAGTTTTGCATTGCATCGCATCACATCAACGAGCAAATTTTCAATGTCGTGAATTTTGAAATCTAAATCTTGTTGAGGTGAAGGACATGTACCGACATACTATTGTAACGTTGCTGTACCTTGTTGTCGCTAATCGAACGAAGCATATTCATGATTGCAAGAGAGACAATATTAGGATAAATGTACACATTCCTCGGATGATATGGACTGCCATGTGAAATATGCCACGTTCGTACGCTCGAATCATTGAGTGATTGAGTGATATCTCAAGTCCAATGTTGAGTCCATATTTCTCGTTGGGCTTCGCTTCCCTCGAACTTATGCCCTAAGCGTTAAACCTGCAGGGGAAGAGAGGGTATGCAGTGAGACATACCTTGAATGGCACTTCTGTAATATCCTGGAACCCTTCGGTCAATTCTGGTCGTTGGTATCTCGAAGTGAAGCTTGTGAAGGCCAATCTAGGGAGTATTTTTCTCTTTTCCGGGTTCATCTATATCGTATTAGAATATCATGAGTCAGGAAAGACGGCACAAACCACTCCCATCAACGACGAGAATAATCTATTGGAGTGAAGAAAAAACATACAATTTCATTCAGGGCTCGCACAGCGTCATTGTGTTCGCATACTTGTACGCCTGCTAAGAAGTGAACACAACGAATCGGCACGGAATGCTTGGCAGCCAATGCTATCCACTTGCTTCGAACATCTCGATCCGCATTAGTATTGTCTAAAAGATATCAATTTTGCTGTCGTAAACGTAAATGCAGTGCAAGCTCAACTACTCACCCACAACCACAGACTTCCCCTCTTCTAAGAATTGCCCAGCAACTTTGAAACATTTATCTCGCTCATCGGACGTTAGCCTATCTTCTGTAATTGCTGGAAAACGCCGTACATACTGTTTTGAGAATATCTTGGTTTACCCTAGCATAACCAAGAGGTTCCAACTGCTTCCAATAGAACGTAGATTTTCCAGCGCCAGGGCTACCGCAGAGGATGACTACGTCTGTCGGGCTGCCTTTCTTATACTTCGGGGGCGCTAAAGCGATGTCAAAAACAAATCAAACACAGGCAAATCTTGATAATCCCAACCTGTAGTGTTTCCAGAGTTGTAGTCTGCTGGTTCGAATGTGCGGGTGAATGGTTTTGGTGCTTCTCTGAGGAAGTATTCTTCTGGGGTATAGAATTTGATCCCTATGTTTTCAGCAAAATTCCTGCAGAGTAGGAAATTAAAATCGATACAACTACATGAGATCCCAGATGACATTACCGATCTGAGCAAGAAAAGTCCTTTGGTCGTTCAGTACTTGCGTCACGCCCGGCAGCATCTCCAACAAAGATGGATTCTTGAAGATTGAGATCACATGGGGCGTGGATATCAAAGTCTTCAAGTAGTTCCTTCCACATGCCCATGCGTGGCTTTCGATATATGTCTTTCTCTGTTGCTGCATAAATACTCACAGGGATGTCTATATGGTTGAAGACCGCAGAAACTTTAGTTTTGAACTCCACCAGTCGAGCTTTGGAGGATTTGGGGTCCGTTTTAAGTGAAATGCCAGCTTGGTTGCTGATCACAACAACACGAAAACTGTAGAATAATTAGCATTTCGGGACTGTATACAAGGTAATTTATAACCAACCCATCCTCTAAGTACAGTTTTCTGAGGGTACCAGGAACTGATGCATGCCACCACTTCCAATCTTGGACGCTATTTGAACTTTTCTTGCCAGAGGACGTTTGTATAAGAGTTGAGTCCTATTGCGAGAGGTTAGGAAGTTACTCTAAGTGATGTGAGCCCTATGCTTACAAAATCAAAAGCTGCAAATTTTGTTCTCTTCAGACTCTGTGGAGATAACTCTATGACTGAGCTGTTTGATGGCTCAAATTTGCCAACTAAAAGTGTGCTTGGTGTATCATCATTTGGTGCGCGTTCTTGCCAGGAAATATTTTCAGGTGGCTTTTGTGATGTGGGCGTAAAAAATGAAGAAACTGCGGTCTCTGTAGCTTGATTAGTGTATCATTTTCTAAAAACATAGATTAATTATAAAGCTCACGCGTTGTCGTTGATTGTACTTTGCGACGTAGTGGTGGAGGTGATATTGGGAGGTCTGTACTTGACTTTCTCTTCTGTGCTTTACCAGGGCTTGCCATAACTCTCCAAATGGATCTCAACAGAGGTACTTGGAGATTCCTTCTTGAAATCACAGCGGCCAGCTTGGCGATCAGTGGAATCAGACGTTCCTGATATTTTTGCTGTTGATGGAGTAGGTATAAATGTTTTTATGGTTAGGAATTTCAGTTCGGGTTGCGAGACGCAATCAATTAAGTCACGTGCTAGCGGAAATTACCTAGACATCTATGGACTTGGCCTTTATTCCAATTCCAGACAAAAGGGATCACCATCTTCCTCTCCTCTCCTCTTCTCTTCTCTTTTACGCACAGCCTACAGTATATGTTGTTCAAAATTCCGAATACTATACCTCATTCTTCGAAGGAAACCTTAGACATGAAATATCGATGAAAGTCAATAATTATCTTACAAGCTTAATTCCTTTCACTCATATTTCTCAATTTAGCTTCTCTAGCTTAGCTTTTTCGTACTGCCTTACAGGTCATGAAATCGAAACTTCCCTGGCCAGGACGATGTTGAGATATTCCCGAATCGCCATCCACTCTATCATAAGCTATCAAGGTTCTCCTTTCCACTGACACGCTGAGTACCTTCCTGCTGCATTCATATTTCATCGTGAAACAATATATGACGCGTGCTATCATGGAAATTTTGGATATATCAGAAGAGTTTCTGTATACACACTGTAAACGGATATTATTTGGCGTTATTCGACTCCAAGGCTAGAGTCATTATCAAATATGACTTAGCAGGCAGCATATTCAATAAGAAAAGATGTGCATGTAATGCATCGTATTCTACCTACTACATAGATACTATTGAGAGGATTCAAGAAAGACTCCGTCATCACTATCACTTGTTGTTCAGACTATCTATATTACCACTGTCTCACAGCCCTACCTGTTAATTTATCCTTGACGAATTTCGGTCTGTCGAAGCAGTGCCAGGTATCATTTCTCGGCGGAAACTTCCAGTCAATCTTATGATATGTCTTCTCTCCGGCACAAGAGACGGTCAAATATCGGTTAGCCTATATCTTCTTCATTCAAGTTACCCATCTGGTCCATCTTTTCGCAAGCCAGCAGAATGGTATTCCGGCACCCAAACATAATCTAGTATCCATTTCAAGGCAAAACCACTCGCTTGCGCCATCGTTCATCCATAGTGATAGGAAACGGCATTCATCACGGCCCTTTGTACTTAATATGACCCAACGATTGACTGGATATTTTTGGGCTGAGTAAAAATATGTACCAGAACACATGGAATCCGAATTCTTATATGAATGTGTGTGTGATGGCGACGAGATATCACAAAGTACTCTACTAGGTCGACGAATAGAGGCCATTTTCAAAGTCTTTGATGAGATCTTTATTTTCGAACTACTCGCTATTTTTTTAGCTGAGACATCGTCTATCACAAGGAGATAGGAGGGGAGATTGACTAGTAGGTACAAGTAGTGCCCTTCATTCAAATTATTCTATTGTATGGCAGTCTGTGAATTTATACGTGTCATTGAAAGGGTGTGCCGTTAACCTGACGTATCATTCATGCCATTATAGAAAATCAAATCAACAAAGCAGGTCCCCTCCCCTTTCCTCAGCTATACTTCGCTTTTGTTCTTGCAGCTACATCATTCAGAACCTAAACCTTCACTATTCAACAAATGAAACATGCGCTTCGCATTCAAATCACACTTGTCAAGTATTCTATTCCTTTTGCATGGGCCCCTCAAGTTAGATATTCAAGATTGTTATGTGAGCTACAAGATCCTTGGAGCTGGGTTCAATCCCCTTTGGCTCAAGACTTGTTATCAAACTTTAAATTTCCACTTAAGAGTATACTTATATTTCTTTCTACAGACATGCTCCGGCGGCTTTTCTACAAGGGGCACGTCGAATGTGTTGTCAATTTTCGACAAAGTGGTGAATCCTACGCCCAGTTGCTACATCTGTTCCTCATACGCCACATTTTCTTTATGTGCCTTTCCTTAATAACTATTTTTTTGGCCAGGAAAGCTACCATACACTGACACTTTATAATCCTCCGTCTTTACATACAATATAAAATCAGGCTTTCCGACCAACGAGTTTTCATTTTCAATGTTCCATGGCAGCGATCGGGAATTTCATAGAAGCGGCGCCAATATGGTGAGATATAGTTACAATGGTGGAATTCTCTGCGTCCATGATGGCGTGATCATATTGGCTCCTCAGGTTGCCGTGCAATTCGGTGGTTTCCCTTTTCAGTCACAATAAAATCTCAGGACTCATTTGATGTTTTGATTTTTTATTCACTAACTCTCAAGTACATCTTGCACGTGGTATTTCCACTAGGTATTTAAATAAGACCTCTCTTTCCACTTATTAGGCTTTTTGGTTTCGTTACTCTCCTAATCCGCTGACGTAATCTTGTCTCATTGCTCTCGAACTCTCAAAGTATAATCAACCCATCGATGTCTTCCCATGACCATACTTGACTCATTGTGTCCTGGGGACAAACTGTTGTGATACAGTAAGCTCTTTCGCTCTCATACTTATTCCGGACTATTCGAGAGAAGGTTTGCTATGTTGCAAGTCCTAAAGCACGTCTTGCTGGAAAGTCATATGCACTAGACATACCCCTAAACCGACGGTTCTCTTTCCATTGGTTCCTTAGTTTTGGTTCTCGTACGACCTTCTGCACAATGTTAAACCATAAATCTTAAGTGTTGCAATCCCGTCTAACTGTTACGACGGCTTCCCGCATACCACGTCATATGATATAAGCACACGTGATGGAGCGTCAAGAAATATCTGCGCTCCATGAATGTTTGCGCTCCATCAATGTTTGCGCTTCAGAATGGTCTGCGCTTTAGGAGCACCAGCGCTTCAGGAGCGTATTGTAATCCTTTACGATCCAAAATTCAAAAAAATCTTTAAGATTAGAATAAAAAACGAAGGTTTATATAAGGAATAGAATTTCTTTATAATATAAAGCTTTATATTTAAAATTAATTATTAGTTTTATTATTATAGTTATAAAAATTGCAATTAATTACTATTTATTGAATTCCTATTTAAGATCTAATTTAAACTATCTTAAAAAAAACTTTAAATACTTTTATGTAACTTTAAAAGCAGTTTTTATAACATTTTAAATACCGTTTCTATTTTAAATACTAATTCAATACTAATCGCAAATATAGCGTTTAGAGAGGTTATTATAGATCAATTAACGGTGGATACTAATAATATCGAAATAATTAATACTCTAAAAGAAATTATTATTAATGAAACCCTTAAAATTGCTTTATTAAATAAATACTAAAATGATTAACAAAAGTTTAATACTTTTCTATTATAATTAGATATTTACTTTTAATTTAATAAAAACAAATTCATTATCAAAGAATCTAAAAGTGTATAAACGATTTTATATTTTTAAGAAAAAGTAACTAAATAAATTTAATTATATTTATATAATTATTTATAATTGTATTTTTCTTTTTATAATAATAATTTGTTTATTATATAAAAAAGAAAAAACACAAAAAAGTGAACAATTGAAATTTTTGAAATAAAGTTCTAATTCATATTAGATTATTATCAAATTATTCCCCAAATCCCCCCCGTAAAGTCAGTTTACCCGGAATCGAAATAGCAACTTCGCTAACGCCGAATCTCGATTCCTATTAGGCTATACTATTTAGAAGTAAGCTGAGCAGACCCTGCCTATCTATTAACAAATCTTTTACTACAATATCTTATATAGTTATTATTTAAATAATATAAGAATTCTTAAAAATAATTAATAACTCTACAAAAAGCTAACACAAACTACTAAAAACAATTTATAATTATACCAGAAAACTTTTTAACGTTTAAACTATTCTTTTCAAAAAAAAGTATAATATACTATTATAAACCTAAATAATAGATTAATTTAAAGAATAAAGCAAAAGCTTTAAAAAACTTCAAAACAGAAATCTTAGATAGAAATTGCTTTGCCAAAAAACGTTTTGACAATTGTATAATATATAAACATACAAAACCTAATCTATAAATCCGTACCAGTTTAAAGCTTTAATAACTATAAAATCTAAATCGATTTAATAGAAATTAATATTCTAAAAGAAATAATAAACAAAAAGCTTATCATTCAAATTAATCTTATTATTCTTATAAGCTAAATTATAAATATATATAAAATAATAAATACTAGATTTATAGTTATTACAAAAACCAAAAAGGAATATAATGTAATCGCAAGTAACCTGTAATGGCTTCATTACTTTTTCTTCAACACCAAAACCAAAAAACTAACCTACCAAATTATGATATATAGTATTCATATAAATCTAATTGGTAAAAACAAACAGAATTCTTTACAACGAAAATTCATTTTATAACTAAAAGCTAATAATACAAAACTAGATTTAAAAATTAATTATTTGTTTGAGCTAATTTGATATAATATTGTCGGAACACGTGAATAGGATCATGGAAATAACCATTATACACTAGAAGAGTTTTCACCCCCTTTGCCCGAAGTGGCAAAGGGGCAGAAAATGAGTTAACGCACAATTTCCCCCCATAATTAGATATACCCTCTCTCATTCGTACGAAGGAGAGGACAGAACTTAATTCAATACAATACTTTTTCATACCATACATTTTGTGCTCAACACAATCGTAGGCCTATAGTGTGAACCCAACAAATATAAAAGAAAAGAAAATATTATCTCTAATATTAGTTTTAATCTTTCCAGAAATAGCCAATACAGTACTAATAAATGATCTATTTTATAAATCTTAATAGCATAAAATGAACCTATATAATATTATCTATATCCTTAATAAATATTACAATTACTAGAAACTAAAGTATCACAAATCTTAATCATGTATAAAAAAAATAGTATACGGAAACTATATAAAAAACTATTAAATAAATATATATTCAAAAAGGAGCAACAAATATAAAAAAATAGAAATGCATTAATTGTAAAAGCAACCATTATATATAAAACAAATTTAGTTACCAAAAATTAAATAATAAATTTGCCTAAGCAAAGAAAATAATATTATATATGCTTAATTCATTCGCAATAGAAAATAATAAACGATTATCCATTATAACTATATTTTTTTATCTTTACTTTTTCCGTTTTATAGAAAGTTTTAAACAAAAAAAGGAAAACAACAAAAAGAACATTTATTCGTTCGTTTTTATATTAAACAAAACTAATCACAGTTTACATTATTTAACCTTTTCAATCGAAAACGATTATTAATATTTCTAGTATTTGAGCGTTTATCCCCTTTTTCGGAACGTAAATAATACTATAATATATATTATAAAAAAATATTATAATAATATCTAAAATTAATAAATTATAATAAGGAATTTATAATATTATAGTATAATGTTAATAAACAAAAGACAATTATAATAACTCTTTTTAATAATCCGAAGGTAATATAATACCAAATCGTAATAGTTTAAAAACTATAAATAAATAGATTTAACTATAATATTTATAATAATAATAAAAACTAATATTTTATATATAAACAATAAAAAAATACAAAAATAGTTATATTTATTAATAAAAGATTTTGTCGGTTTAACCTGGTTGA
>PDUE01000442.1:79099-95023 GCA_002909645.1 Monilinia polystroma | reverse complement strand
AATCTTCTTCGATATAGAATGTTCCCTTAAATAGCGAAAGAAGGCTGCTCAATAAAGCTAGAATTGTAAGAGGCCGCTGAAAGAAGGTGGTTTTAGTGTTTTAACCTAGCGACGTTGTATAATATGTACCTAAATGGCGAGCTTTTGGGTCTATAACCCACTAGTGTATCACCCGTCTCCAGTACCCCTCGGGAGGTCAAGGGCCTAGCTAGCTCATATAGACGTTAAATATAATAAATAAATAAATAAATAAATAAATAAAGACTAATTAGTATATCTATTAAGGGGGTGTATTGAATTCTAATAGATCTACTCATTCACGTGACGATAAATGTGATACGGAATATAAGGTGTGGAACGTGCGTGACCTGCAACGGTGTAGAACCCTTAGTAATGCAGGATTTAGTTTATATTCGATTAAGTTCTTTCGGAGTCTACTACAGCTTGGTAAGATTCGGTTCAAACTGATCTTACAAATATAATAGAAACTACTAGAATGCTATCAAAGGTGTATAAGTATGAGGATATTCTTTAAAGAAAACCTTAAGTAAATTAAGTGAAGTAAATCAGAGAAACCTAGAATAGGTATATAGTTCGATAATTCATTCTTCTTTTCACTCCGTTATTCGATCATTCCTACTAGTAACTTAACTACGTCTTCCAATATTATATCATCATATACGTTCCTAACCTATATCATAATATAAATCCTATGCCCTCCCACAGTTTCTTACCTTAGGGCGGTGCCTTTGTAGACAAACTACTCGTTTAACTGCTTTAAAAAAAGATAAAAATACTTAAATATATTATTAGTGTATTTTAAACTTTTCAGAAAAAAATTTATAATAATTTAATATTTTGTTATTAATATTTGTATATAATAAATATACAATTAAAAAATTTTAAATAATTTTTATTTAAACTTTAATTTATTAAAACAAAATTGCTATTTTTTAACCGCTATTTAACAATAAATTGTACCCTATATAATTAATATATATATTTTACAAAATCATTATTTTAAAATAAAAATCAGCAGAACAAAAATACTTTTTACGTATATATATACTCTTTAATACAACGTTTACATTTTATATACAATTCATTACAATTCAAAAATAAATCTACTTTTAAAAATATTCGTATATAATTATATAAAAAAAAGAAAGTAAAAACAGAAATGTTTTCTTTAAATAAAAAAAAGGGATTATAAAAACAAAAGGAAATAGTATTGTTTGAATGTAAAAACGAAAGGGTAGGGGCGTTAGGAGTATTAATAGGTATAGCATAAAACTATATATAAAAGGTACACGGGGAGGCCTTGCTTCTACCGAAAGCCCGTTGTTAATACCCTTCGGGAGATTAGAACTAGCTATTCTATATAAAGACGTTAAACTGTAAATAAATAAATAAATAAATATAATACAAAAAGAAACAAAATCTTTAAAAAAAATATCTAAAATCATTATATAATTTTTATTATATATAAAAGTGGATATTAAATTAACTACCAAATTTATTTATATTACTAAAATTGCTATAAAAGTATAGTATTTAGATAGAACCCTGAAATACAAAATAGAAGAGTAAAGAATAATATTAAAAAGAGAAAGAGAAAAAGGAAATAAAAAATATATATTTAAAAAATATAAAAGGGCATAACCTACTTTATTTTCGTTTTTATTTTATAAATTATTTATTATACGCTATACACATAATAAACAAGTAATAATCCCCAATATCTGTTTCTACTTTCCTAATTAGACCATTTCCAATTTTGTAAACTAAAAGTTATCTACTAGGCCCTTTAGGCCTAGCCGTCCTATATAGTCTTTGACTGAAGACGGACGTTGTTTAAAATCAATTAATCAATTATAAATAAGGCTTTACTCTTCTATAACTCTTCGACCCTTATGGTATAATATAAGTCTTTACCCGTACCTTGACAATTTAGTTCTTATCCGCCTAATGTCTACGACTATGCTATAAAGTAAATAAAGCTATATTTTCAGTCTAGAGCTGTACCTTGACCTAGCTCGGTCTAATCAGACCAAGGGTCATATCCGGTATCAGGATGTGGCCATCCCAAATCCTCTGCAATATCTGACCAACGCAAAATTTCTTCGTCCTCGTGGTCTGAGCTCAAATATATACGATTGCTGCTTCCACCCCTGGCCCTCAATAGGCCTTTCCGAGCTTGCTCATCTTCCTTCTCTTGCCGTCTTCTCTCCCGCTCCTTTTGTAAGCGTAACTCCTCGCTGTTCTTTCTTTTAGCCCAAGTCTGAAATGCTCCTTTATCGCGAGTACAAAACAACACAACCTCTCTTGTAGCTAAAACATCCTCCAAACAATCGTGGATACCCCCCTGCTGATCTCTGATTTTTATATTAAGAAGCTCGGAGCATAGTGTCTGCAATCCCCATTGGGTGCGACGAACGTCAATCGCATTTCTCGACAAGATCCCAGAATCCACAACACGGGGATGAATCATCCGTAAAGCATCCAGATCGTGCTGTAATGCATGACCGACAAGGATAGTATTATCATCAATATATTTCCACAGTTCTGACCGAGCCCCCTCCCAACCAGATAACGCCTGCCCTTGCAAAACCGCATTATCAAGTGTAGATTTCGATATACCGTGAATTGAAGACCGCATTTGGGTTATTTTTTCTCTCGGGCACACAAATCGCTGGAGAAGTACCACGCCAGTAATATAGTCGATAACACAAAGCATCACGACTTCACCCATTCCTCCAGCAATCCCCGCCATTTCACAGTCGACTGTTACCGCACGAAACTTCAGCTCTCCGGATGCAGGCGGTGTTTTTCGGTAGTCTTTGTGCCTAATCGCCTGTAGAGACAGTTGGAAATCATGTGTTGGTAATGTTTTACAACCTTTTCCCTTGGTTTCGCAACATTTATATGGCTTCTTTTCATTCTGCAAGATTTTAAAATGATGAGCATCTACTAATGTTGAAGCTTTCTGCAGTAGCACATACCCGTTTATTTCGTTTCTTTGGATGAAAGATACACTCTCGGCCAATTTCTTTTGTTTCTTTGCCTGTTACCAATTCAGCTCAACTTCACATCCAATAATGAGTAACTTACAATTACATCGTGTGCATTTCCGTGAATTGGCACAGGTAAGCGGGTTGAATGAATCTAATGTATAACCATTCTCTTTGAGCTCCATCGGCGAATGGCAGTGTATAGATAAATCATTGAGCACTGCCGCGTATTCAGACACTGCAACAGGCGACCATGGTGAATACACAACTCGAGGGTCGGTCGTGATAACAGGACTAGTTATTTTGGAAGTGCTGAAACTGGATGCAGTTGTAATTAGCGGCTGTGGGCGTTGGCGTTCAGTTGAGGTATGAATGCTGAGTGCATGCTGTGGCTTTGCCAATTCAACTCGGTCAGGAGCAAATGGCTTCTGACCTTGAGGAGGTCTACGCTTCTTGTGTGCAGAAGAATTCCGGATATGTTGATCGAGGTCTTTCTGTCCATTAAACGGCCTGTTGCATGGTGCACAATAAACAGTCATATTGATTTGACTATACCGGGCTGGATTGAAGTGGTGTTTTATTTAGAATAACTTTGTTGAATGGCAAGTGATGAGGTGCTGACGCGTTGGAGCTCAGAGCGGGGTAAATCGACCGCTCGACCACCAGTGGGGGCACGGACTCATAAAACGCCCTCTCGAAATCATTAAAATCACATCAAAAATCAATAACTTTAAGAACCATAAATTATAATATATATTTAAAACAGTTTACTATAATGGAATAAATATAAAGATTATGAAGAAATATATATCTTATTTTTAAAAAATTTCATTGAAAAGTTATTCATATTTTGAGGGAGATTCAATTTTGTATAGGATTTATATATAAATAAAACATTTAAGATTTCATTCTTTAAGTCCCCTACCCCTCATTTGGGCTACTTTTACCACTAAAAATGGCCATTTTTCGTATTTATAACTTTATTAGTATTAATTATCATAATATGAAAATTGAATCATAGATTGAGTATATCATTATTAGTAGATATAAGAAGATTCAAAATTTCTATAATTTTTTAAAAAGAGTTATTAAAGAATGAAATCTTAAATGCTTTATTTGTATATAAATTCTATACAAAATTGAAACTTCTTTAAAATATAAATAACTTTTTAATAAAAGATTTTAAAAATAAATTATATGCTTTTTCGAAATTCTTATACTTATATTATTATAGTAAATTGCTTTAAATATATATTGTAATTTGTAGTTAAGGATTTATTCAAAAATATAAATTTTACTAATAGATGATTTGTGTGAGAAAACATATAATTCCGAAAAGATCATTAACTACAAACTATAATATATATTTAAAGCAGCTTACTATAATAAGATAAATATAAAGATTTTGAAAATATATATATATTATTTTTAATAATTTTTGTTGAAAAGTTATTCATATTTTAAATAAGTTTCAATTTTGTATGGGATTTATATATAAATGAAAATTTTAAGATTTTATTCTTTAATAACTTTTTCTAAAAAACTCGCAAAAATCTCAGATCTTCTTATATCTACTAATAATGATATACTTAATCTATGATTTAATTCTCATATTATAATAATCAATATTAATAAAGTTATAAATACGAAAAATGGCCATGTTTGGTGGTGAAAGTGGCCCAAATGGGGTGGCCCGAATGTGGGGTAGGGCACTTATATGAAGTTCATATAATTGAAAACTTCCACCAAAAATTCTCACGGATATCACAATTAAAAACTCAATCCTAAGAAGTAATCTGAATGCTATTTCGAAGACGAAAGTTCATAATGCCCAAGTGAGTGTGGTGATTTCGACTTCGACTTCGACTTCAACTTCTCAAGTGGAACCAAAAACTCGAAATTATCATCGCCATCATCACATTCAAACTCAAAAGAAAGATGATAATACCAATAATTATGGTTCTGTTGAAAGTCTCTAATAATCACTTTACCCATCCATATGCATCATCACCACCATCATCACCAATATTATATTCGATTACAGTACATTGAATCCTCCACCTCCATCTCTTTGGTTTTGAGGGGTAAATAGATTGTGAAAAGATATCTCATTACATATTTTCATTGGACTCAACAACAATCCCAAGACCTGGCGCCAACAATATCGAAATTTTGAGGCGGATGCGTGGGCATGAGCATTAGCATGGGCATTAGCATTGGCATCAATGTTTATCTCTTCCCAGCTTTTCTCTGTTATCAAATATAAATGTCGATAGCACAATAAAGTTTAATTCGCCTCCCTCCCCTTGGCAAGGCTTGGATTCCCTTATAATGCATTCGTTAATGTGCTCCACCAATCACAAGTGTGAGATATTGTATCATAAAAGTTTCTGATTTGCTCATATTGTTTTTCGACAAGACATCGGCGCAGAGGTCCAAGACTACGAGAGCTTCGAGAAATTCCTCCCATCTCTTAACCACCTTCCTCATCAAGACAGCCTAGTGCTTTCATTGATCATGAGGCACGGCCTACATCTCGAGGAAAGGATGAATTTCCAGGATCAGGTACAGGTTTCAATAAGGTCCTTTCGCCATTGTGTGCGGTTGTCGTATCTTATACCTTTGGTCAAGGCGAGTAAAATGAGGAGATCCTCAAATGAAAAGCATGATAAGGTTATCGTCGGTACAGGATAAGCAGGAAAGGAAATTTTCGTCCGACAATATCAAATACCAAGATGAAGGTAAAGTAAATCTCATGCCAAGTGGTGTGTTGGGCGACATCGAATTGCTTGGTGAGTTTGACGCCTTGTCGTATCACCCTTCCTATATCTTCCTTCCTTTCTCTCCTCCTTCTCGTGTCCTACATGTTCTTAGATGCGATTATACCTATCCTTAATACCAATTCTTTTGCTGTAAGTTGCAGGCTAGGGCTAGGGTCCCAGATCGTCAATCAGATTATACTTTCTACTGGAATCCAAGACACACCTTTCAATGGTACCTTTTCTCTACTTTACTGTGTATTGAACTTCCTGAACCATAGTGTATGTATACAGAAATTCACCATATTTGAACCCTGAATAGAAACTAAGACATAAGGAATTAGGTACCATGGATACCACTACCGATGCACTAACCAGTGCTCGTGTATATCAGACTGGACTTGTGTCAAACGCGCCAGACAACCTCGACGCCAAAATTTCGAGCGAAATTCAAGTCTTGGACCACAATTCTTCACTCGATAATGGCGGAGTACTTAGACCCACTGAGGAAGAGAAAGCAACTCTTCGCAGAGTCTCTGGGTCAATCCCATGGGCTGCCTACATGGTATGTGTTATCGAATTTGCAGAGCGTGCAAGCTACTATGGCGTACAATTTGTGTTTTCAAATTTTGTTCAATTTCCACTTCCGTATGTATTCGTATCTCCATCTCTCAAGTGGAAAATACTGATAGCAGCAACAGCAAAGGAGGTAATGGAGCCGGAGCAACACCCAAAGGCACCCAACAAACACCAGGTGCTTTAGGTAAAGGCCTTACAATTTCATCCGCAATTGGTCTTTTATTCAAGTTCTTGGCATATACTATTCCTATCTTTGGGTTTGTTCAACTCTTCAATTGTTTCTTACGTACCGCTAATTTATACATACAGAGGATGGCTTGCGGATACCAAGTTAGGACGTTTCAAAACAATCTGCATTGGTACAGTAATCTTCGGAATTGCGCATCTCGTTCTAGTTATTGGGGCGATCCCTAGTGTATTGCAAGCTGGTCAAGGCATGGCACCATTCATTATTGGGGTTTTGACCCTTGCTCTGGGAGCCGGTAATTATGTATTACTGAATTCATAACAATATACACCACTAATCAACATTGCAGGTATGTTTAAGAGTAATGTTTCTCCAATGCTTCTCGACCAGGATACACAAAAAGGGCTTATTGTCAAAACCCTACCCGATGGCGAGCGAGTCATTCTTGACCCCGAGGTTACAGCCCAAAGACTTGCTCTTGCCTTTTATGGTATGATTAACGTCGGTGCATTCTTTGGTCTCGCCACAACTTATTCTGAAAAGTTGGTCGGATTTTGGTTGGCCTTTGGATTACCGATGATTCTCTATCTCCTACTTCCTATATTGCTATGGTTGATCAACAAGAGACTTGTCAAGTATCCTCCGCAAGGAAGTGACCTTGGAAGATTCTTCAGAGTCATTGGTACCGCAATCACAAAAAATGGATTCAAAGGATTCGGTCGCGAAGGTTATCTTGATGCCGCAAAGCCTTCCAACCTCGCTGCTGAAGGTATCACTGGTGAACATAATGGTAAACAAGTCGATTGGACTGATGGTTTTGTCGAGGATGTCAAGCGATCTCTGGAAGCCTGCACTATTTTCTTGTTCTTTCCAGTTTATATCATGAACAATGGAGGTATAGGAAATATCACGACATCCCAAGGCTCGGCAATGGTGACTAACGATGCACCTAACGATATTCTCAACAACTTCAACGCTCTCACGATCATCTTTACCATTCCACTTCTTTCTTATGGGGTTTATCCTCTTCTCCGTCGTCATAACATTCATTTTGGACCTATCAAAAGAATAACGTTTGGCTTCTTAATTGCCGCAGTCTCATCTGCCATCGGCGCTATTACTCAATGGAGAATCTACGAAACATCTCCCTGCGGATACTATGCCACTGGTTGCGAAATTGGAACAGGCGTTGCCCCAATCAGTATTTGGTGGCAAATTCCTCAATGGGCAATCGGTGGTATATCTGAATGTTTCTGCAATGTCACTGCCCTTGAACTAGCATATTCAAGAGCTCCAGCAAACATGAAAGGTATAATTACTTCCATGTATCTATTTGCGACGGCTCTCTCAGCTGCTATCCAACAAGCTTGTACAGCGAGTTTGGTAGACCCGTACTTGATCTGGCCATATGTTGCTCCGGCCGTGTTAGGCACTCTTTTAGCAATCTGGTTTTACTTCTTGTATAGGCATCTTGATAATGATGAGTATGTTAGAGGTGGTGTTGCTGACAATTTGGGTGAGGAACCGAGCGTGGATCGTGTGCAATCAAGCAGAAGTGGTGATGTTACCAAGGAAGTTAGAGAGGAAAAGGTATAGTGATAGGTTGCGGTTTATCTTGAGAGAATGAGGGGATTTGATAATGTGTTCTCGTCTCACGTGTTTGCGAGTTCGAAAATGTTCACTGGATGATTACTATCTTATATCATTCTTGATACGATTCCGTTTTATGAACGTAATGTACATAGCTGCGAAGATCATTTGATCCAATTGATTCAATCAATAATACAATTGCACAATCAATATACTCACTAAGTCCCCTACCCTTTAAATCAGCTAATCACCCTACTTTTGGGCCACCCCTATCTCAGCTTCTTTTGCCATTCAAAAAAGCCATTTTAAGGTATTAATTACTTTATAACGAACGAATACATTTTATTGGAATTTGGAATATAAATTCGATCAGATTATAATAATTATTTCGATGACTTTTTCGCGGGCCATCACCGGTAATAGCCCGTTTTAAGTGCTTCAATAGGTTAATAGGCTTGCCAAGCCAAATTAATGTATCGACCCTCATCCTTATACAACAACATAATGTGAAATCAACCTTTGACAACGATTCTTTTAACCAAACCTACCTATCTAAGTATAGATATTGAAGTTCATTTACCTATTATTTTCTAAATTGTTATCTCCGTTCCTTCTATAATCTCAATCTCATGGCAACCTCACTCCCAAATTACATCCCAACCACTACACATCCCACAACCTTTTCTCTTGGGACCGGCACTTCAATATGGACATCCCTCCTCCCACAACTCAACTCCACAAGCCATGAACTCATCATTGTGACATGTTTCTGGGCTTCTTCCCGCAGTCAACACGATATCCATCAACTACTGCTCAGATTATCTGCACGTGCAATATCAGAGCAACGAATTATCCACATCCGGATATGCTTTTCCTCTTTTTCCCCCCTGCAAAAGATATTTCACACCGCGTCACCAGATGGGTATTTGTACCCTTCATCTCGATTCATTTCTCTTGGACTTCCCTCTGAGTCTGAAATCCCCGGGTTGGATCTACGTATTAAGTCTCTATTCTTCCGACCATGTCATGTTTTACATGGAAAATACATCATCCAAGATAGTCGACGAGTTTGGTTTCCAAGTTGTAATGTAAGTTGGGAGGCGTGGGGTGAGGGGTGCATTGGATTCGAAGGATCAGGGGGATTCGTAAAAGATGTAAAGGGGTACTGGAGAACAATCTGGGACGGAGACAGCATGATGGGGATACCGGAAATGATGGGGATGGCAGAGATAACTGGGAGAAGTCTAGAAGGTCCTATTGAAATGGAAAATCTAGATGCATCACTAATAGCTTCCGTCGACCTATCAAACCTACCACCAGACACAGAAACACTTCTCCTTCCACATACCCACTCATCCTACAATCCATTTTCAGTCTTCTTCCACCTGAATACAAAGACACCCTCCACACCACTCAACACCTTCCTCCTCTCACGTATCTCTAGGGCTAAATCATCAATTACCATCTACACACCAAACCTTACATACGCCCCATTAATCAACGCACTACTTGAAGCCCTGAGCCGAGGCATCAACGTACAGATCACGGTATCAAAGAAACTAATGATTCTAGAGCAAATTGTAACCGCCGGCACTGTAACCGAATGGGAGATATGGAAGATGAGGCGACGCTACCACAAGCTGAGAACACAATTGTGCAAAAAGACGGGGGATCTTGAAACCGGTAATACGAGGGTGGGGAGTCTAGATATTATTTATTTTGATCCTGCGAACGTCTTTGTGAATGATGGGAATGATGTAAATGGGAGAAGTGAGGGAACCGCTCACGTGGCAGCTGGTCTTGAAAGTATTGGAAAAGAGAGTCGGCCAGTCAAACTTCATTTGAAAATGACGATAATTGATGGTGAGATCACGGTTCTTGGAAGTGGTAATATGGATAGAGCGAGCTGGGTAACGAGTCAAGAGCTAGGAGTTGCGATCTTCTCGGAACAGGTGTCTAGAAGCTTGGGTGAAGTGGCGAAGACTGTTTATGGGTGAAACAGTGATAGAAAGATAATTTAGGTTAAAATTCGTTTCGTGTGATCACAGGACAGTGTGTGGGTAGCTCACAAAAGTTTAATCATTGTCGAATACCATAGTTGCGTAATTATCAAGTAAAATAAGAATGGATAATCATGACGCGAGGGATGGAAAATAGGCACTCCCCTTAATCTGTAGTCTACACATAACATTTCATTCATTCATTTGCTATTCCCACAGGGGTTCTTTGTCCCAACGCCTTCATATATGCAACATGGTATTCCATATTCTCAAATAACGGACCCAAACCTTAAAATTCTTCCACCGCACAATTAGGGTGTAATACATAAACAACCGATTCCTCTGACCTCGAGCTACCTTCTCCATTTCCGCCATCTTCAACCAACCCTTGACCACGAATCGCCATTAAGATGTTTTCCTGCAGATAACTATTAGTTCTTATATCTAACGCTATATGTGCCGAGCTGAATTGGACAAAAGAAGAAAGGGGGGAAATTTGTAACGAACCTTAACCATCCTCTTGATAATTTTCTTGCACAACTTCATTTCTTCATGATATGCTTCTTCATCGACCAAGTCATCCTCAACCTGTTCCAAATACCACTCTACCAATTTTTCCCCCTCGACTCCTTCGCCACTCCCTAACTCATCTTCGTTTATTCGTCTAACCAAGAGGTTCACAACACCAATGTACTTATCATAAGTGATCTTTGTCTTTGGTCTTCCATCTCCTTCAGCTGGTGGTACATTTCCATTAGTATCCTGGGTATCTTCATCCATGGCTTCATCTGCATCATCATCTGCGGCTGCGGCTGGAGCAGGAACTTCTTCATCGTCGTCGTCAACCTCGACATCGTCTTTCTCGACACTAATAATACTTTGCCTCAATAGATTGAAGGCCTCAATCACCATTGGCTCGGTAATTTCCTCAACACAATTTGCCTTAGCAATAGCTTCACTGAGTCGAATCATACTCTCCAATTGTCTAACGGTAATACGGTAACTGTTTCTACCGACACCACCCTGCGCATCATCGTTTCTTAATTCCTTGTACTTTTGAACCAGCAATTCTTTGGCCTCATCCGTAAACTCTGGTTTGAATGTCTTGGCGAAGCGAATATAGCGTTGAAGTTGTTCAGTGGTAAACTCGGGTTGCACTGCTTCATCACGAAGCTGATGAATTCCCACGATATGCTCTGCTAGATGGCGATCCACTGTCTCATTGCACTCATCTAGAATAACAAAGAATAAATCGAAACGGGACATAATAGGGGCGCTCATGTTAATATTGGCTC
Source organism: Monilinia polystroma (assembly GCA_002909645.1). Taxonomy (NCBI): domain Eukaryota; kingdom Fungi; phylum Ascomycota; class Leotiomycetes; order Helotiales; family Sclerotiniaceae; genus Monilinia; species Monilinia polystroma. The sequence goes on along the minus strand of PDUE01000442.1, from coordinate 83,602 downwards.
TTAATGTAGTCTTCCTGTTGTATCTTCCTCCTACTGGATTGGCAGCCGCAAGAATTGACGTTCGAGCATTGAGTGTAGCTTGGATACCAGCTTTGGCGATGGATATCGTCTGTTGTTCCATAGCTTCATGAATGGCGACTTGATCACTGATATCCATCTTATCAAACTCATCAATAGCACAAATCCCATTATCTGCCAACATAAGAGCTCCGGCTTCGATGGTAAATTCACCAGTTTCCTCATCTTTGACCACAGCAGCCGTAAGACCTGCAGCTGATGAAGCTTTTCCGGACGTATAAACAGCTCGAGGGAGGAAAGAGCAGATGTATTTTAGGAATTGAGATTTTGAGGTTGAAGGGTCACCAACTATACAAATATTGATATCACCTCTAAGCTGCATTCCTTCCGGTGTGACTTTGGATACACCGGACATGAGTTGAAGAAGAAGACCTTTCTTGACAATTTCGTGACCATAAACCATGGGAGCGAGTGAATTGACGAGACGTGAGTAGATATGATCGGAATGTACCATTTCTTTTAGATCCTCGATTTCGGCATGTGTCATAGATGCAAGGACAGCTTCCTGGGCATGATCTCCAGGTTCGTTGGGGTCAATAGGGGCGGTCTGGTTGAGTGATGCGAGAATATTATTGGATTGACCGTTCAGTTGTTGATTTGCGGCTGCTCCTTGAGTGGATGTATCGGGTGTGACCATACAAGACAGGAAAGCAAGCCTGTAGGTAAGATCCCTGACACCAAGTGCCTTCAAACCAGTAACACCACTTGCGTCTCCACTTCGGTTTTGTGTATCTCTAATGGCCATTGGTCGAACACCAGGTAAACCAAGTTGGCTAACATCCGGAACAACAATAAGAGCTCCTGTAAAGATACATTTCTCTCCAGCTTTAGCGCGATCGACTATCTCTCCGCGAAGAATAACATCCATGGTTCTTGGCATACTTCCCGTTGGAATTTCGGAACTGTTCTCCTGCACGCGAACTTTTTGCCAATCCACAAATGTACTCTGTCTAATGTCCAATCTCCACGCTTGACGATTGTTACATTCCAAGTTCGGACATTGTGTGGGTTCGGTATATCTGAAAGTTTGTTCGACATTTGGAACGACGTTCTTGCAGTTTTCACATATGAAAGTGGCTAAAGAAAGTTCAGGTCGGACTTCCGAAGTTCTCGTAACAGTACCAGAAATCGAAAGAAGTTGTCCAATGTTCGCAGTTCTCAAATGTCGAACTCTAGTGACAAGTGGTAAATTGTAAAAAGCTAGCGCAAACAATTTGTCGGTTTGTTGATTTGTAGTTTTGTCTCCTTGAAAGTCAGATTGACTTGCAGATGCAGCATTACTCGCCCCAGATGAAGTTTGATTGCTTGATGCGGTAGGTTGACGATGGTCTCTGAAGTATCTCGGTTCATATTTTGCGATCATGTTGTGCAAAGCTTTCGTCAGAAATGGTAGGAATCTGTAGTATTCTTCAACAATACCCTCTGCCAATGCGCCGCCTTTGTATGAGGAGAGATGGGTATAATCGACGTATAGGGTAGATAACTGGTAGTTCCTCAGCCCATGAATTTGCGCAATGTAATATTTATCTGTAGTCATCGCAGAAGAAGGAGTTGCGCCAGACAATGTTGGGTCCTCGACATATCTGCAAAAGTATTAGGTATGCGACAGTAAAATCAAGAAAATACTCACGACTCAAGGAATTCCTCAAAGGTAAGCTGAACATATTGTCCAATTGCATCCTCCACTCTTGGGATAGGTCTATCACTCTTCCTTGGGCGATTAGTATTTTGTGGAATAGCATCATCTGCGAAACCTTCATCATCACTCATAGCACCAGCGCTTTCAGATGGAGGACCTCTTGGTCTACCAGATGCTGAAGAACCCCTATGTCTACGAGCCTTAGGAGTTCCAGCTCTTGAAGAATTTCCAAAGTCTGGTGTTGGGGCGTCAGACATCATTACGGAAGCCATTTTATATTATTGTAAAAGGAGTTGTGGGTATTTGGCAGTACTGAAATAATGTTGTTGTTTACATCGAGGGGTATAAATTCGGGAGTCATCAAAAATTCCATTACGCGCTGCCAAAACACGTAAATTGTCATTTTGGCGTGATTTGGTCACCGGAATAGATTGATTTTCAACTTGCTGTATTATTAAACCCAGACGAGAAGATGCACGCCACACTCAAAACCTTCGGATGACGTATGAAAGCTAAAAGAATGAATTCTCTACAGCTGCCTAGACAGCTACTACCGAACTAGACCTTATAATAGTACACAAATCCTGGCTTCAAATAGAGGAAAGACCGCCGGCCACATTGCTCAACCTCACTGACATGAAGCTAACTAACACTACGTCATCAGTAAAGTCCGTCTCCCTTCTCTTGTCAAGAGCAAATCCGCCTACTCCATTAAAGCTCATAAAATAAGCCATCTTGAGCTTTCACGAACTATGAAACAGCTTACCTTTGCTGTATACATAACAATTCGCAGAATCAAAACCTCCATATACAGAATATCCTATACTTCCAAGGCACAACCTTCAAAATTCGGCCAGGCAACCTCAATAACAATGCCACCACGTTCCTCGAAATTCAGAGAAGATTCACTTCCTTGCCCAGGCAAATTCATTCGCCCCACACCACCTCATTACTATACCTATCGCATTCAACGCGGAGAACAAGGAGTCCTTACCTATGAGCCTTACAAATCCCATCTCTTACCTCTGTGGCGATTTCGAACCCCTTCGCTAGCCGAGAAATCCTCGACCGCTTTATTTGACGAATTTTTACGTTTCTATAAGGAAAATGATTTTGTGGGGATGGATATGAGTAGAAAGTTCATACAAATGGGTATGACACGCTCGAAACGTTATGCGAATCATAAAGGAGGGCGAAAATATGATATTGGTAAGAATGGTGAAAAGGTGGAAAGCGATAAGAGTCAAGGGCATGAAGGGCAAGGGGATAAACTAGTTGCGAGTGGGATATTTAAGGAGATGTGGCAGAGGTGTAGAGAGCATGAAGGGTATAAAGTTTTGAAGGCAAGGTATCAGAAAGAATTAAAGAATTGGATACAGATCCATGGTGAAGATACGCTGAAAGAAAGAGAACGGTATAATTAGAAAGTCGGGACCAGAGCGAAGAAGCAAAATATATCAAACAGGGAGAGGCGGAACTGAGGGACATGCCGTGAAGGAACCCACAGGGCGAAGCAAAAGAAAAGGTCAAAATCAAGGAGGAAGATAGTACCGAGGAAATACCTCGAAGACCGAGAAAGAAGCGGAAAACAAATCATGCTTGACTTTTCTTTTCGTATACCTTGTAGAGTCATTGTTCTATGCCCCTTATTCGTCCCTTGAAGCTTGGAGTAACATTTCAATCATGCTCTATCCCTCCGACCATTAAAATCCAAATGCGTTCAGGTGAGATCTATAATCCTCATTCACACTACCTGTATCACGTACTTCTTCCGATGGTAAATCCAATATTGGCCACCAATGCAACCCGAGTAACGCCATATACCAAGCCAATATCCCATTATTCTAAAGCGATGACATGGATCATCAAATCGACTTTTCGTCCTTGTCGGTCTCATCCTCGCAGCCATGAATCTACAAGAGGCAAGAATTAGCAAAATCTCTTAATAGTACCTCTTCAATCTAATCCAACCCAATCCTTTTCAGCCGCTTCCCCTTCAATCCCCCTCTCCCCCAAAAAACAAGAAACAAATAGACTCACCACACCCGCCCAATCCATCCACTCTTCGATTCCTCTAACAAACATATCTGCACTCGCATCAACCAAACACTCATGCCCCCAAACCGTCAAATCATCAAATGCGCCTTCCTCATCAACAATCTTCGTTTCTACTTCCTTTTCCTCCATTTCATCCTCATCTTCATCCGCATCCATATCCGCATCTTCTCCCCTTCTCCTCTCCGCACTTGAAGCACCTGGCATGATTTCTTCCCCAACCCTCAAGACAACACCCCTCCATCCCACCGGAACCTTAACTTTCCTACCAATCAACCTCCTACCCCTAAAATACGCTACTAGCTCTTCCTTTCCTCTGTCATTCCTCGTAACTCTTGGATCCCAATATCTTTTGTCGAATTTGATGGGCGCGGTATAGTTTATGCGGCAGGGCATGAGATTGGGTGCATATTTTTTGGTAGATTTAGAGGGGAGTTGTTTGGATGATGGACGGATTGCTAGCATGATTTATGTCGTTTATTTTAACCTCCAGCTTGGGTATGGTGATTATTTTTAGAGTTGGTTTATATTAATTGAAATCTGGGTATTTGGTCGCAGTCGATTGGTGTATGTATATCCGAAGACTTATATTCATTGTATTATAACTTTGAGAGAGAGAGAGAGAGAGAGAGAGAGAGACGACTTGATGAGACGCGACTCGATTTAATAAGACGCGACGCGACTTAATGAAATAAGACGCGACTTAATGAAATAAGACGCGACTTAATGAA
>PDUE01000442.1:0-79016 GCA_002909645.1 Monilinia polystroma | reverse complement strand
TAAGACGCGACTCGATTTAATAAAACGCGACTTAATAAAATAAGACGCGACTTAATAAAATAAGACGCGACTCGATTTAATAAGACGCGACGCGACTTAATAAAATAAGACGCGACTTAATAAAACGAGACGAGACGCGATTTAATAAGACGCGACTCGATTTAATAAGACGCGACTTAATAAAACGAGACGAGACTCGATTTAATAAGACGCGACTCGATTTAATAAGACGCGACTCGATTTAATAAGACGCGACTTAATAAAATAAGACGCGACTTAATAAAACGAGACGAGACGCGATTTAATAAGACGCGACTCGATTTAATAAGACGCGGCTTGATAAAACAAGACGCGACGCGACGAGACGAGACGAGACGTATTACGGTAAAGTACTTACGCTTAGACCATTAGCTTCTATAGATATATTAAAACAACAAGCTTTATCTTTATCTTCACTAATACTAATATTGATTTCAAGGTAACAACTGTCTATCTAGTATTTTATAATACCTTGATATTACGAGGTAATCTAAGTATTTGTAGATGAGCTCTGATTACGTGCGTTATTCTTGTTCTTATTCTTCCCCTTGTATTAAGAAACACCAAGCCATTCCAAGGTTCACCATTCACGTGAAGTAATCTACTCATATCCCATTATTGCATCTTGTCTGCACTTATAATTAATCGGATCACCAGTTCCGTTTGTAACATTTGATGCTTCACTCACGGCATAGAACAGGATGTTGGGCAGAGATGCATGCATTCTCTAACCTCTATTGCTCCGGGGTTTGTGATTAGATAATTTCTCAATTGTTGAAGCTTTAGATCGTAAGTTCATGTCGCTGTGTCCGGATCGCCCAACCTTAAGGTACAATGCCCATGTGGCATTTTGGGATCATGGATTATGGATCATGGATCATGGGCCATTCACCATTTTTCACACATCCATAGATATGTCGATACACATGACAATATCAATAGGGGGTATAACATCCATCGCTCGCTACGGTTGGAGATGCTGACTGTATGTGTATGTTCATTTCTCGAATCCATGGATAGTTGATTAACCTTATTAGTCTGCCTCCACGGCAGTCAATTGTGGTATACTCCGTGCTCCGTACTCCGTATATTTGTCATACTACCTTCCTTACCTAGGTAGGTAGGTATCCAATAAAGACTCTCCGTTCTCATCCGGTTGGATCTATACTCGGCAAATATCTCTCCCGTCTCTATGTATATGCCATCCATGCCCGATCTATCAACGATGGCCTTGGGGTTTTGTCAAAGGGGTTTTTTGAAAAGACATTGATTGGACATACCTAGTATCTACGCAGCAGCTCTAACCCTTTCAAGACTAGAACCATCGCCGTATTATTTATTCATTTTGTGGTTGCGACTAAAAACCACCTACCATACAAGAAATAGATAGAGCCAAGGCGAAAAGTGAGATAATAACCTTATTACTTACCTCGTACCTCGTACCTAGTCCCTAGTCCCTAGTACAGTAACCCCGTACCGAGTGCCTCGTAACCCAAATATCTAATTGATGATGTCAAGACTTTTACCTTCGGCCCCATTCAACCGATTTCCACACAACATTGACCAGGTGGTTCTAGATCTGCTTGATCTCTTCACTATATCCTTTCTTTCGTGGCTTTTTCTCTTTCAGCCTTATGCCAAATAGCATATATGCGTGCGTTTTTGTTTATCTACATGTGGAAATGAGTAAGATTACACGGTATTTACCTAGTATCTATCTATTTATGCAACGTATGAGGCTGGTGTTTGTCTATTTACTTAGGTACGTACTAGGTAGGTCGGTAGGTCGGCATGTACCAGGTGTTTAGAGTGGCCTATCTCCTGACCTAGTACTCATTCCCACATATATTACAAATTCCTGTACACATCTCTGCTCCATACAGTCAGTGTTGTACATATACACGCCTTCCTTGTACCATAGCCAATAGATGCCAATCAAAGAAAGCTTACTCCGCCGCCGCCGCTGTTGCAGTACTGAATACATACATAAATACATACATACATAAGTCGTTGCCCTTCCAACATCTTCCAACGAGTTCACTTAGACAAGAAGTCTGAGATCCAAGTCAAAGCACACGAAATATATCCAGCACAGATCTCTCTATGAAGTAAACTAAGCGTGGGGCCCACCACCCGCATGAACTACTGACCCCTCCTTAAGCCATATTCATACTAGCTCTTCTTTTCTACTCAAGCACTAAATGTTTTGCGGTTTTTCGGGATACATCATCATCCGTGATTTTCATACTTTAGTCCCTTTTCGTATGGAACCATAAAGTATATACTACTATTTTTTTCTCCCTTTCTCTCTCTTCTCACATGTTTCATTATATTGTCTTATGTTGATACTATAACAGTGACAGAGATCAATATATCCAATCCTTCCCTCATATCACTTTAACAATCCTTTCCTTATTGTTCGGTATTTAAAGAACTCGAGATTTGCGGCAGATCCAAGCTGAGGATCTAGCTTTGCGAATAGCTAACTTAGCTTCTACGCCAAAAAAAAAGTGTCCGTTCAACACACGGCACTAAACTATCTACCTCATCCAGGCGAACAGTTTTCTCTTCCTTCATCTTTCTATCTTTCTAGTTGAACATTTAGCCCATAGTCTTTATACGCGCAGGTCGTCAATTCAAAAATTCACTAGAATTTCTTGTTCTAATATTCTCAGCAAAGCTCTGTTGTCAAGCCACAATAATGGCTTCGTACCTTCCTGGTGTCGTCACCGCGCCCATCACGAAAAGCGCCGATTATCTAAGAAGTACAATTGGAGGTTTGACCTGGGGTCCTGCCCTTGCCGTCTCAAAAGCTGCCGTCGCTTCATTATTCGGACGAATTGAGCGTGGTACATTGCTTGTTACTGATGCAGAGACTGGGAAAACAATATGTTATGGGGCGAAGATTGCGAAGGAACGCAAGACCAATGGCGTGAACGGCGTCAATGGGCATTATCCCTCGAGGAAAGCTGGTGCAGCAAGGAAAACAGAATTGAGAGTCATCAATCAAGCATTTTGGGTCCGCTTATTCTTTTTTGCGGATATGGGTTTTGCGGAGTCCTACATGCTGGGGGAAGTGGAGTGCGATGATTTGACTGGATTTTTCGAGGTATGGTCTCAATGGCCTTTCCCAACTCTGAGGATTTCATATTAACTCCTCCCTCAATAGTTGTTCATTCAGAATCGTAACCAACTCGCAAACGCCACAACCTTAACCTCCTCAATCGCAGCCACAATTACTGGTCTCGCCCGAAGTACAAATACACTATCCAATTCCCTCCTCAACGTCTCTGCGCACTATGATATCTCCAATGAAATGTTCGCCGCATTCCTCTCCGAAGATATGACATACTCATGTCCAATATGGAAACCGATATCCAGTTCTTCCGAATTTGAAGAGGAAGCCCTCGAAGATGCCCAAAGGACAAAACTCGATCGATTTATAGACGGAGCACAGATCAAGCCATCAGATCATGTATTGGAAATTGGGACTGGATGGGGCTCCTTTGCAATTCAAGCTGTTAGACGGACGGGATGCCGTGTAACAAGTTTAACGCTATCTGTTGAACAAAAGGCATTAGCAGAAAAACGCATTTTTGCCGCCGGTTTCGCGGATAAAATCGAAGTGAAGCTTATGGATTATCGGGCACTACCAATTCCAAGACAGCCTTATGATAAAATCATCTCCATCGAGATGCTAGAAGCTGTTGGTGCAGAATATCTCGAAACATATTTTTCTTGCATACACCGCCTATTGAAACCAGATGGGATTGCTGTATTTCAATGCATCACTATGCCGGAAGGCAGATATGAAGCGTATGCGAAAGGCGAGGACTTTATTAGAAAATACATCTTCCCAGGCGGTCACCTTCCTTCTATTACCCAACTAATTGATAATATCTCTAAAGCCTCAGAGGGTACTTTAGTGGTTGAGAAGGTTGAGAACATTGGAGGTCATTATGCGAAGACATTACGATTATGGAAAGAGAAATTCTTAACAAACTTTGAGTCAAGAATTCGACCTGCCTTGATGGCAGAGCATGAAGGGATGGGTGAGAAAGAGGTAGAAGTATTTAGAAAGAAGTGGGAGGTACGTATCTCTCCTTGCACTATCTTGACACAAAATCACATGCGCTAACATGTTCACCCAGTACTACTTCACATATTGCGAAGCAGGCTTTGCGACAAAAACACTCGGAGATGCAATAATCACAGTTGGTAGAGAAGGAGCACTAGAATTGATGGATGGTATTCCCCTCTAATTTCGATTTTTGATTCATATTGGTGTAGTTTCCTTCCAGCGCCTTTTGGGGTCGATGGATGAAGCGGTAACGAATTTCTCTCTTCTTAATTTCTAAAAGTCATGAATACTGCATCAAGGCGGCAGTATATAGACCTTTAGATTCAAGGACATCTTCGCAGGTAATTCATAGTATAATTTATATTAGTATTGGCTTGTCTTCCTACTCTTGATCAAGTCGATGGTGGTTTGAAACATAATTGTGCTATCGGTGACTCGTAAGAGGTTCCATGAATTGTCAATGCGACGCACAAGTGCAATGCATGTCTTCCGTAACGCCAACAAACCTCCCAATTCCCTCGAATGTCAAATAATCCCTTCGACAAGAGTCTTATTGAAAAATGCATAAAGAAAATCGGTAGAGCCACTGCTATGGTTGAGTTGCATTAACCCTAAGCAGTCCCTCAACGTTTTCCTTTCTTCTTCTTCTTCTTCTTGTTGTTGCTTGACTTTGACTTTGATGATACACCAGACGTTGGTGGATTATGCTTCGCATGTTCGATATCGAAAGCGGATTTATGTTTTCTAAACAAAAGTATAGTTGCTCTGGCGTCCTCGATACTAGAATGTTCACCACCTTGAATATCCACCCCCAAGATTTCTTTCGCCAACTTCTTCAAACTCGGGGTCCTGCCATTACTATATTTTCTAAAGGCTGAAAACTTCGACGTATCGCGTATATCCCTCTTAGGATGATTCAACATCATAGCTTCCAAGTCATTCTTGATCGCATGTCCAACCAATATTCTCCCTTTCAAAATTTCAGAAACGTCTTTTTGCACCTCATCGAATTCCCTTGCTGTCGCCATGTTCTTCGTCGAAACACCAGATACATGGGTTCTCCAATCCGTAACAAATTCCTTGGGTCGTACAAATGAATCGTATATCTGTGTGCCGTGGAAATTGACAATACTGACTCGAGCCAATACTGATCTATCCTCGACACCTCCGACGCCTACCATTTCACAATCGATACCAATGTATTTTCCTATCTCGACATCTGCTGAAAGACCTCCATTGATAACATCTGCCCGCACACACTGAATCGTGGTATCCTTCAAACCTCCTCCATAAGCCTCCGCAAGATCTTTAGCCGAAATATCATTATCCTCTGCCCAAAGTGCTAGAGATGCAGAAGGTGCATTTTTAGGAAGCGATATATCTCCATCTGGCGATTCCAAACCAGGTGAACTCCCCATTCCACCCATCTTACTCTTCTTTGCGGCTCCCTTCGAGTTGGAGATCTGCTGTGATTTGGTTGTATTTCCTTCCAGCCTTCTGCGCTTTGCGATACTATCTCTTGTTCTTTCCGATGGTTCGGTTGCTTTTCTTTTTTTGGCATCCAAATCTGGGTTTGAGTTCTTCTTCAATGTAGCTTGTAGGGTCTTCCAATTACTAGATAAAACAGGCGCCATGACTTTTACTTTGCATGTTCCGTCGTCGTTGTTGTTGTTGTTGTTGTTGATGATGTTGTTGTTGATGTTGTTGTTGATATTGTTGTTGATATTGTTGTTGATATACTTATTACTACCTATGTAGGTATGTAAAGGTAGTATAGTAAAGAAATGTCGAGAATTTGGGATTTTAATCTTAACCTTACCCAAAGAAAAATCTCTGGATGATAAGGCAAGGCTGACAACCAATTGAACGCTAACCTTAATAAATTCATATGACTTCTTTTTTTTATCTCTACCAATAATTAATTTTCTAGCCTTGTCACTCATTTATTATTGAAGTCACCACCACACCACCACCACCACCACCATCTCTCCATCTCCAGAATCAATCAACACAACATCAACGTCGTCATCAACATCGACATCGACATCAACATCAACCACCACGAATCACGAGATTACGGTACTCAATCAAATCAAAATCAAAATCAAAATCAAAATCAAAATCAAAATCAAAATCAAAATCAAAATCAAAATCAAAATCAAAATCAAAATCAAAATCAAAATCAAAATCAAAATCACTTCATATTCATCGAAAACTTAATAAATTCCATTATGACAGGTCCATCACAAGATAAAGATAATTCTTTAGGAACGGCAATACAAAAACCGAAGAGTAAAGCGACAATTGATACTTTGAAGTGAGTATGAATGAATTTTGAGTTAATCATAAATCTCGTTGTCGCAAGATGAAACGGTACTAATTCGTGATTGTAGGGTGGGATGTATTGCTATGGTACAAAAGGTTAGTAATATTACAATTATGAGAATATACATGATATCGCAACTTCAACATTCAATATCGATTTCCTTTCTTTCTTTCTTTCTTTCTTTCTTTCTTTCTTTCTTTCTTTCTTTCTTTCTTACTAATTTTAATTCTAGGATGGTGCACTTAGAAGAGCTGAAATATTAAGTGTAAAAGAGACAAAAAGTGGTCGTCAATTTTACTGCAATTTTGATAATTTCAATAAGCGTTTAGATGAATGGGTTCAAGCCATTCGAATAGACTTCACTCAAGATGTTGAATGGCCCGCCCCAGAGAAACCAAAGGATAAATCTAAGGCTGCTCCAGCTGGAAAAAAGACTACCGCTGCTAATAAGAAGAATCAAAAACGTGCAGCTCCAGCAAGCAAAAGAGAAGACTCTGTAGTTTCGGAATCCGGTTCAAATGCTCATCCATGGCCAGATTTTGCGGAATCTCAAGGACAAACTCCAGATGCTGATGCTGATGGAGATGCAAAACTTACCATGGCATTAGACCTCGATGCCACTCCTGAAGCTAATGATCCTATGGATGTCGATGAAGCCGCAGCTGAAGCAGCAAATGCGAAAAACGAACCAGCTCAGCATTTCAGTCGAGAAGAAGAAATCGAGAAGTTACGAACTGGGGGTTCCATGACTCAAAACCAAGCTGAAATATCACGTATTCGAAATATATCCAAAGTTCAATTTGGTAAATTCGACCTTTATCCTTGGTATTTTTCTCCTTACCCGGAAATATTTACTCAAGAGGATCTCATGTACATCTGTGAATTCTGTTTATCCTATTACGGAGACCTTAAATCATTTACTCGTCACCGTCACAAGTGTACATTGCAGCATCCTCCCGGAAATGAAATCTATCGGGATGACTATGTCTCCTTTTTTGAAATCGATGGTCGCCGACAACGAACATGGTGTCGAAACTTGTGTCTCCTATCCAAAATGTTTCTCGATCACAAAACTCTCTACTATGATGTGGATCCTTTCTTGTTCTATGTCATGTGTTCACGAGATGAAAAGGGTTTTCATTTAGTAGGGTATTTCTCGAAAGAGAAGGAGAGTCAAGATAATTACAATGTAGCTTGTATTCTGACTCTTCCACAATACCAACGTAAAGGTTATGGTCGTCTTCTCATCAATTTTTCCTATGAACTTTCCAAAATCGAAGGGAAACTCGGCTCACCCGAAAAGCCCCTTTCTGATCTCGGTCTCCTTTCGTATCGACAATACTGGACAGAGCGCATCGTTGAGGAACTCCTGGCTCACAATGAAAAAGACGAAAGGATTAGTATTGATGGGTTATCGCAAAAGCTTAATATGACGACGTTAGATGTGGAACATACCTTGCAGGCTTTAAAGATGCAGGTGTATCACAAGGGAGAACATAAGATGGTCTTACCAACGGCACTGGTCAAGAAGCATGAAGCAATGAGGGAAAGACAGAAGACAAAGCCAAAGAGGGTGATTGATCCTCAGAAAATTGTTTGGAAACCGGCAAAGATGGAAAAAACTTGGGGATGGTAGAGTTGCGGAGAACTTTGAGTCTTGTTGAAGGGAGTTGGCGTTGGCATGTGGTGGAATATCTCTTTTGGCAAGTAATTAACTGAAGTAGAATTATTGTGACGCATGAATGAAAATGAGATTTAGGTATACCTGTTTACACTCTTCAGCTTATCTCACATAGTCTTCAAAGATTCCACTTCATCATACCCCCAATACCATGATCATACTCATAGCCTCGGCCACAATTCCCAATATGGTCATGATACCTAAATGAATGAATGAAACGAAATCCACGGCATCTTAGACATTTACAAGAATGGTAATGCTCGTCTAATTATAACCCGGTCAAATGAAAGTCTCCATAGTCTAAAGTGATGTGGGCCAATATTTGATGTGCCAGATAATACTTGACGTACCAGGTGTTTGATGAGAGGAGCTCTAAATACAATCTCATATTGACAATGGAACAGGTCTGGGTGGACTGATTGGAATGAAGATATAGAGTTTTTTTGGATGCAGGGTCATGCTGCAAATTTTATATTTGCATGAACGGTCAAGCGCTTATAAATTTCCGATGGAGTGGGGATATAGTAGGGATAGAGATTGGGATTGAGATAGGGACGGGATTGATATGCTTAATATTGATGCTTTTGTCTTTTTTCGTCATTGCTTTATCATTATCGTTTACAGATGCTAATTATGATGGTTTGGTCAGAGGCACTTGGAGATAAGAAAATATGACAGGCCGTAGGGTGTTGAGAAAATTTGTAATTTGAATTTGCGGTTGAAATTATTTACAAGAATGGAACTTTACATTTATCTCTTTTTCGTTGGCGAACGGTTACCCATCCCATATCAATCCTCGTCTCTATCTCTCCTCATCTAAACATCTAGTTTTTGCACTTACTCGGCATCGCATGTGTCATCGTCTTCTGGGGCGGCGGAGACGATTGGGTGAGGAGCAGCGGTTGTGCTGTGCTTATGAGTCTTGGTGGTGGATGTATGGGTGGAGGCTGGGGCGGAAGTGGGAGCAACATAGGTGGAAGAAGCTTCAGCAGATGTTGGGGCAACGGGGGCGGATGAAGAGCTTGAGGAGGTTGAAGCTGGGGCTGGAGAGGAAGAGGCAGGGGTGCTGGCGGCAGGGGAAGCCGAGGCGGATCCTGATGCGTCGGGAGCTGGCATGCTGGAATCGTCGGCTCTCTTGCATCCGGTGCTCTTGGTTAATGCTGCTGGGCACTCGACTTGCTTGAAGTCAACAGTTGGGTTGTCGGCACCTTGGAACCATCCGAATCTGAAGTTGCAACCTGGTTGGAGGGCGGTTGGGAAAGTGCTGCAAGAAGATGCTGCAGAGACACCTCCGTATTGTGAACCCCATCCTGATGAGGGAGCTCCGAACTCAGCGGTGCAGCCTAGTTTCATCATTAGCTTTTGTTGGAGTTGTTAAAGAAGAATATAAAACTTACCGTTGAAGATTCCGACACCTCCACCTGGAATGGCGAGATCGAATTGGTTGGAGCCAAGATCACCACCAGTGTTACTGTAATCGAAAGAACATTAGAACGCTGATCTCTAAACAGGCAAGTGCTATCAATGAATGCAGGTGAATTGTACTTACGTAGCTTGAACAATCATCTTCTTGCCAGCAAGGGCAGTGCTGGTGAAGGTCAACTCGTAGCATGCACAGCACCAAGAAGCTTCATTTCCACCAGCGATATTGACAGCAGCGTAACCGTATGCCAAATCATCTGTAACAGCCCAAGGAGATTGATCTGAGCACATGTATGAAGTTCCTCCATTGCATCCAGAAGGAGCATTGGCAGTTGGGTCGGAGAGAGGGGAGTCCTTGATATCACAAGTTCCGACAGGGCTAGAGCCAGATGCAAGAACGGCTTTGTCAGACCAAGCACAGGAGGGCTTGCAGCAATCCCAGTAACGTGTGGTGGTACCGGAGCCGCTAGCTTGGGCATTGACTTGAAGGAAGAAGGGGAGGAGGGCGACGAGAGTCTTCATTGGAAGCTGCATTTTGATTTGCGTTTGGGAAATTGGAATGGTAGATAGATGTAAAAGTTCTTGACTTGATTTGGTCTCAGACCGAATATTTGATGTACTGAAAAGGAGCGAATAAACTCAACTAGGAGCTGTAGATGAAAGGAGCGAAAGCTTTCGAAAAGAGCGTGATATTCAACAATGAACGTGAGGAGCAAATGTGCTTGAAGAAAGAAAAGAAGATACTTACCGTGGAGAGATAGTGCTTTATAAAGATATACCAATACCCCATGGTAATCGTCTAGAGTTTTTTCAATTAATCTATTCATCTCTCCGTTTGTATATTGGAAACAGTAGCGCATGGAAGGAAGTGTAAGCGACATGTACTGCAAATGAAAAGAGCCTTTGGTATGACGGCAAATTGGCAATACCCCTGGATCTAATCCTTGATGACAGGCCAGGGATTAGACGATCGTCGACTCGGTTCGTTCGGTTAAGAAGATTCTAGTTTACCCGACCCAGTCATATTGAAATCTCTATCATTTAAAAGAGTGAATCTCCTTAATTATCGCCGTCGGTACCTGCATGTGAACTTTTCTTGGATCGGACTGTGCCTCCAATACAGGAGGTCTTGGAAATTGGATTATACTCAATTCCAATCAAGAATCAAGATATGTGATGAAGGAAAAACAAATTGACTGTCTAGACTCCCGATGTTCTCAGATTTGGCTTAGAAGCAGGGGGTTTTTGGGAGATTGAGGTGGGGTGGTATGTCATATTGCACATTCGCTGTCATGTTATCACTTTGGTAATACAAATTTGGGTTAACTCGGACATATATACTTATATTGATTAGATAGCGCTTCTACATTTTTGTACGGTAAGGATAACCGGTTCCAAATTTCTCCATCGGTTCCAAAGAATATTAAAGTGTTGTATTGTTCCAATTGAATTAGTTTGATTGTTGTTATGTAAAGAGGGCGAGGTTGACACCCTCCAAAAACGTCTAATCACCCCCGATATTTAACGGGTGTCTCAACTGGCCCAAGGATTAATTGACCCTCTTTGGCTTAAAAGTCTTATCATATACACTTCACAATATCAGAAATCAAATTTGGCAATCAAATGAAATGAAAGATTCATAGAAGAATTTGGAAGGAGTTGGTTCGGTGGTTGATTGTAATTTGAGATTCGATTCTTTTTCAAAGGGGGTGGACGCCTCGGATTAATCCCCTGTAGTAAGTAAGTTTTATCTATCAGAACTTCTCGATACAACAAAAATCTTTTGATCCTCCAATCCCTATTGGAGGATAGTCCCTTTCTTATTTTGATCTTCGTTCAGGGATTTAAACCGAGGTGGTGTCCACATCCTTTAAACACATGTAAGCGCTGTCAGTTGTCAGTAAGCACCTGGCCTCGCGAGTTATAATCCCCGGGGCCATCTATACGACATTCCTGTTGTAAGTCTTGAGGCTATCAGCCTGCCATTAAATGGATTTAAATCCTGGATATCAGATATCAATTGAATATGTCAAGGGAACAAGTTGAAGTCTGTCAGATTGCTCGTTATTACTCGAACGAGGTTTTGAATAGGATGATTCTGACTGGCGATAGGAGTTTTCTCTCACGCTCCAATGTCTGCTCGATAGAACCAATAAACCATCATTACAAGGATTGAGTATCTCAAGATATATGGTCAAGGAATAGCTCAGCCCTTTTTGACCCATCTCATCACTTTCCGATACCATGAATCCATTGAGGAAAACGTCGAACATCTCGAAACTTCTATCTATACTTGTACACAGTATCATGGAGATGTTGGATATTTCAAACTTGAGAGAATACCAGTATTGAAGAACAGTTTCAAGGAGAAATGGTCGAAAAGATCTAGATGCAAGGTTTGATTGACGAATGTACTTACGATTTTTATGTAAGGTGATGATGATAGTCTGATGAATAAAATTATACGCCGAATGAGCACACATGCGAATCTATATGGGGGCTAGCCCCCAAACCCCCTGGCTCGCTGCGCTCGGGATGTGTTCTAGATATATAATCATGTTGAAGGTCGCTGACGTATCATATGTAACAACGAATGAAAGAGTTTAGAAAGAGGAAGGGAAAGGCAAAGCAAAGGGAAAGGCAAAGCAAAGGGAAAGGCAAAGCAAAGGGAAAGGCAATTGCAAAGCAAAGGGAAAGGTATAGAAGTGTGTTTAATATTTTTCAACTTACTAGGTATACATACATCCATCCATTCGGATCTAGTATATATACAAGGGAATGCAAGGCGACAACAAAGTATTGATATGTATGATATCATAATACAGTTTCTGGCACTGGTATTGGCACTGATACTATGCCAATAGGAAAAGAAGAGGAGGCAGACATACACTCCGAGGGATATATATATACATACATACATACATACATACATACATACATACATACATACCTACTAGGTACACACACACATATGGATACGAATAGATGCGGAAATAGATCCGTTATCTTCATCCTTATCTTCCTCTTATCTCGACGTCTTTCATTCGCCAATATTTTCATTCCTGGGGTAAATATGGACCACATGATAAAGCTAACTTTAATTGGTGATAGCTCGTGTGCTTTTTGCTATGGTGTGAGCTTTCATCCCGAGGTCGTATATCACTCAGTCCTTTACTTCAGGAATCAATTCTACTTCTAACTCTTTCACCTCAACCTCAAAACCCACCGAATAATAATACTATACAAAGATTCATACTCAAGCTCATAACAAATAGGAAAAAAAGAGAGAAAATTTTACACAACATGGCACCACCAACAAGAGCCCTTTTTTCGTACGTTCATTACGCCCTTTCTTCCCTCTATCATCACTTCTCTACCTAAAAACCCTCATGAGCTCGATCTGTAGCCTCACAGGCTCTTTCGATACCATAGGAACTATATACATATGCTGACTGCTCATTCGCAGACGTCAAAGATTGATACTCGGCACCTTCCTCGGTGGTGGAGCTCTATTTATTGGTATGAAATGGAAAGCTGTCCTGCAAAGAAGTGAAGCTGCAAAGATTGCTGGTTCAAAACAGAATTTTGCTGTTGCTGCTGGAAGAAGTGGTAAGGTTCTACACCAGTACTCATTACTTAGTGATTGTTCACTGACTGGCGGTAAAGGTGGTGGGATTTGAACATCTGAATGTACTCGATCGGTACTGTCAAAGTTATGAATTGGGAAGGATTTGGCATATAAGGAACAAATCGGACTCCGCAAGGCAGATATGATAGATGATAAACATGTATAGATTGGACAGCATAGGCAGATGCATCGGACATTCGGCCATTCCTAGGTGTCATGATCAAGGGCGTTTGGGGATTATTTTGATGGCGAAAAGTGACCATACAGTAATATTTTGTACGAGATGACAAAATCACTCTTCAGCTCTCAATTCTCACCTACGTTCAAGTATTTCCAATACTGATAGATACTCTGAACATCCTTGAATATCATCTCTATGTATGTGCACCAATGGTCTTCCACAGGAATTCGTGTAGTATCGAACAGATAAACTCATAATTCTCAAGTGAGGAGGAAACAATTCGATTAATCATAAAGAGAGGAGTTACATTATGATAAATACCTATCATGCCAGGCAATGTTGATCTAAACTATTCCTAAGAGGGAATAGATTTATGTTGTGATACTATTCATGAAGTTCATTCTCAAGCGCAAAAGAACCCAGATATATCTACTTTCAAGTAACCATCTCATCTCTTCCGAGTATGACTTGCGAGTTACTCTATATGATTTTTATACTGCAACTTTGAACTGCAACGCTGTCCCAGAACTTAAGTCTAGAAAAGGCCATGTGAACAATTATTATTCAAGTTTAATTCGTTGAATGGTGTTTTATTAACTACCTTAGTTTTGACCTTATTGCTAGACGGCTTGTTAGTTGAATCTTGGTTTCACGCACAAATTTAAACCTCTCTACACATAATCAAACCCTCACCATACATCACATTTCCTTCACTGAACATTTGGTTGGATATTTCTCATATTTGACTTTATTCCGTCCATCAATTATTGATTATTCACGCCATCCTCTTCCGTATTCAAGATGTCCAAGATGATTATTCGAACCATACAGCCGGATCGTTGAGTATTCAATTCAAACTCTGACTCTTATGCATTTTTTTCTTCCTTTCTGCTTTTCATATTTCTCTTGAACTTCTATGAGAAATGACGACGAAGGATGGAAGCAACATCCTTACGATTGAGCGGAAACTCAGAATTGGTAGCATTTCAGCAAGGAGAGACCTCGATAATATCACCTGAAGTACCTAAACCATTTTTCAATCTATCAACAGACGTTTTATTAATGGTATCCGATTATCTATGGTCGGAGAACCATGTATCAGCCGCAGCTTTCTCTGTGTGTTGTAGAGTAGTCTATCTTCGCTTGTGGAATCATCATACCAGGGATTTAGTAGGTGCGGATAAATTGGCACTACTCGAATTGTTGGCTATTGACTTGCCTAACCAAATTGCATGTTCATGTTGTCTTCGTCTATATGATATGGCAAATGTAACAAAGTATAACACCGGATTGCTGGAGAATAAAAAGCTCCAGCGCCAGGCGTTAAAATCGTGTGATGTACAGTTATTCCGACATTTTTATCATTTCTCCTTTAGTAAGTTTTTCAGCACAGTCTTCAAGATAGCTATGAAACGTCATCGATTCAAACCGGGATGCAATGAGCTGTTGAGAATACTATCCAGCAATCTACCTACCCTGAAGATTGACCCTAAGAGTGGTATTATAAAACACAGGAATATAAATTATAGAATTTTCAATGGCTGTATGATTCATCGCGTACGACAATCCTTCCTCTTCTGCAGCTCTCCTCGGTATATCTTTCCTAGAAAGAAGCAAAATGGTCAGTTAATATACTTCGAGGTTTGCGAACATCTCATGATTATTCTTGACCTGGTAAGCGCACAAATTATGGACTAAAGTCGTAGTTACCGTACCCGAGCTATCTGGAAGATGACGATGGCTAGTGTAGTCAGCCTTCGCCCGTCTTTCAATGGGATACGGTTTTTTGTAAAGTTGCCGGCACAAATTTATAGGACTTCGGGGCCCTTGCAACACTATCATTGTCCCACTGAATGCCGACTCGATCTCGAATATCAGAAAGACAGAGGAACTTTTGCAACTGCTACTAAGTGGGCCAATCTAGGAACTGGGCCACAGGACTGGAGATATCTAGATAGGACTCGCAAAAATTATTTTCAAGGATCTCCAGTCAGAGATCCCATGGTTCCGGATCATTGAAAATATTCAGTGGATGGTGGGAAGCGAAGAGAAAATTCCTCTTATGCTTCTCAATGATGATTAGAATAGAGAGGCCGGCATGAGTTCATCAGATGAGATTAGAACAAAATTCTTTCAATCGCAAGATTATGGGGTTGTATCTGGAGTCGAACAGTTAGATTAAGTTTTCTAGTATTAAAAATCTTTACTGTTTAAGTCCCAAAGAAGTAATTCTGAGAGTTGATTATTCCAAATGATGCATGCCATCTTGGGAAAGTATAACCTAGATAGCCATAGACACATGTCAATAATAACCCATTGGCATTGTTCAATTCCAAGAATTGCTAGATACATAGCGATCAAATGTGGGATCAATAATAGTCATTACCATCTCTCAATGTTAAAATGTCGCCATATTCATAATCAAGCCAATTCGAGCTCCGTCACGTATTTCGGGTTGGTAGTGCGGTCCTGGAAACGACTGGGAGGCATTAATATTCTCATCACCGAATAAAATGTACCAGGTAGCTGTAGACTCGTCATACTTCCACATCTAAACTGTGTCTTTCGAATATCAAATTTGATTTGAGTTTTGAGCGCCATGTTGATAAAGGTTTCATCCAAAATAACCTTACTAGGTAGATACTTGTCTCTTTCTAAATGCTACCCTACAAGGAAATCCATCTGCTGGATGAGCAGCACCCCCATCCACCTTCATCCAGATTAGAAAGTCAGTGATTACATATTATAGAACGTTTGTGAGAGCAATCAAACATGAGAGTTGTATAAAAAATAGAAAGTGTGTGTCTGAAAAAGTGGAAAAGTGGGAGTTGAATCGGGGAGTATGCTTGAATACATAAGCAATATGAAATTGATAACCAATTACGAACCTGATATGCTCTTTCTCCATCCACATCTTTCACTCCTTTCTTATCCCCAAACATCTTGTCCCATTCTTTATATGCATCCTGTACATCTAGCTCCCTGACCACTATCGCAAGGATAATCTTTAGTTCCAACGTAACTAAAGCCTGGCCGATGCAATTTCTCGGCCCTACTTCAAATGGTCTCCACGCCCCTTTGACATCACAATATATCTCATCTCCCTGTTTCGCAAGCCATCTTTCGGGTAAAAACTCTCGAGCTCGGGGCCAGGATTTTGGATCATGTTGGATGGGCAAATGGAGCATATACACCATGCAATTTTCAGTCGGATACAAATTTCCTTCTTCGTCAACCAAATCCACGCCTCTCATACCCTGTCTAATACTTGATGCGGGCGGAAAGAGACGAAGTGTTTCTTTGATTACGGCTGCTGTATATGGTAAATGATTAAGCAGGTTTGGATTCTCTTTGACGAGTTCTGGGACAGCTCTTATGTCGGATCCGAATACCGAATCGTGTTCCTGGATGAGTTTGTTAAGAGCGGAGGGGTTTTTGGAGAGAAGGTAGTAGGACCAGGAAATCGCACTCCCAGTTGAATCATGGCCGGCAAAAAGGAGGAGTCGGACATTGCGGGTGGCGATAGTGCGGAATTTTTGGTCGAGGCAGGTTGCGTTGTGGTGAGCGGGATCAGCCATGTAATCTTCGATAACTAGATCAATAATTGATCGGAAACCTTCTGTATCTTCGTGTAAATGACCATTTCCTTCGGAATACTTGGACAGCTTATAGATCTCAAAGCGTTTGTCAAGCTCGGCGTTGATATAAGCATCCATTTTCCGGCCATTGTTCCACTCTTTGATGGGACGTACAAAGTTGAACCATTCAATCAAGTTCACTTCTTGATTTGCGAGTTTGCATTTAATTTGGCTCAACATCGCGTCTGCAAGAGGATTGTAACCTTTCTGTGCGTTTAGCTTTGCGTTCCTTAATTTAGTTAGTATTTCCTGGCCCTGCCTCTCCGCCTATTATGCACCCTTCCTTTTAAATCCATACCTGACTAATATTTTCCTACATGATACATTAAGCGAAAGAAACAAGTCGACTCACAAAGCAGTATTTCCAATCAAATCAATCATAAACCTTAGATTGATTCCATCCAGCTCAATCATCTCCCCACTTCTAGCTTTCTCTCTCAGTCCAGACGCATAGATCTCCACTTCATCCACTATACCCGGCACCAATCCCATTAAATACTTGTTACTAAACCCCCTTGAAAACAACGCTCTCAAGTCTTTCCATTCATCGTACTCCGCGTCAAACATACTAATTCCACCTGTGATACTCCAAAACCATGTTCTTAGAGCGTCCGGCTTACGATATGACAATGGGGTAGAATGCACAGCTTGGTTTGCTAGAAACGGAGAAGTGATGACAAGGAAGGGAGCAGCAAAAGGGTAAAGGTCGAGGTAGAAGGCGCCATTGTGGGAGTATTTGTGGGAGAGTGCAGCGAAAAAATAAACTTTGAGGGCATCTGTTGGAAGACCTTTCATAGCATTAGATAGATTGATGAGATGGCCAGTGAAAGGATTATGGGGCGGCATTGGCTGACAGAAAATGTGATTAATAAAGATGATAATCTTGGGAAAGGAACCGACTCACCAAGCCCTGAGCTGACAGCTTTTTGAAGAAATTCCGGGCATTGTATAGCTTGATAGAAAGCCAAGCTATTATTGTAAGGGAGGACAACAGAAGAGTAGTCCATAGGAAGTTCATTGTGCGTTTTCTATTGAAGTAGTGCAATGGCTTGAGACTTTCTTGATTTGACTCTCCTGATCATGAATATATAATTAGAACTTGGTGGATAAGTCTGTAATTTTTGTATACGTCCGAGAAGGTTATAGGTTTGATGGGGTGCAGCCAATAGGCTACGATCTACAGTCACAGACACTAATCTGCGATCGACAATCAGTGTTGTACTACCGAAAGACGGTAGTGACTTCTATCAAAGGGATGTCCGCTGTTGATATAGAGTATAGCTAGTTTACTAAGCGAGAGCTCTTAGAGAGCTCTTAGACTCGGCTCATCCCATAGGACCTAGCTCTCTAAGCATGAAAATAACATACTTTCCCCCTGTAATTTCGTGACGATTCATATCGTCTCTGAGCCGCGGATCATGTTAATTAGTAATCATATCGTCGGCCGAGTACTTGAAAAAGTTGAAGAGCTAGCACATAGCCGCTCTCCTGGTGATGGCTCCATACAACTGAGAATAACTTTATCTAGCAGTGTTTCTTTTGCCTATCTTCAGATACTCTAGCTGCAAGACTAAGGCCAGGATGAGCTATGCACGCACACATATGCTTTAGTGCCTTCTTACCGTTGTACCAAAGCAGAAAAGTGTAGGGGATATCCCTTAAGAGCCCCATTCAAATACGGAATGTGGAGGTTAGTGTGATCACGGGACAACAACAGGAACAGGGTGAAGACTAGGCAAGTGTAGAAAAGAAAAGCCCATGTCAAATTTAACGCCATGTCAAATTTAAAATACGATGCAGAACATTTCTCGGCAGGCTTCGTGGCATGCTCAACCCGAAAGCTTTTTAAGTTGAAGATTACCTGACAATAACAGGGATCTCGGGGCTGAAGTATGAAAATTTGATCTTCGAAACCTTGCAATACAATTGGACTTGATAAGTTGAACTGCAAGGACATGAATAATAACGTATCGTCGTTATCTGATCAACGGCTCCCTCCTTTTGACTCTTGAGTCCAAATGGCTAGGATCACATTGATGCCAACTCCGTTTCCAAGATTCGTTATCCAGGGCAGTTGGGCCGACATATTTCCTCTTCTCATATAAACCAAGAAGCCAATGAAGGCATTCATTTCAGTTGAGAAACATTAGTAGGGGTGGTGATGAATTTTATAGTTCCGTGTCCTCGAATGATGATGACATATAGCCATAACCCCCTGATTTCTCCCTCCGGAACTTCTTGTAGCTTAATAATTGAATGTCAATTATTTAATCGTGCCTCGGAGCGGATTACAGTAGTATCTTCAACATAATTGCTAGAGATATCGCCCGCTCCCTGGGGTGACTAAGTCCAGGAACACACCAAGACAACCAACTGGTGGTTTTTTTTGCT
Source organism: Monilinia polystroma (assembly GCA_002909645.1). NCBI lineage: Eukaryota > Fungi > Ascomycota > Leotiomycetes > Helotiales > Sclerotiniaceae > Monilinia > Monilinia polystroma. Next base: position 59,629 of record PDUE01000442.1, on the reverse strand, counting down.
AAACCCTAATACTTAGTCTCATCCGAAGAGGTTAGACATCTAATGTAAGAAGTATTGTTGATCCTGATGTTTATGAACATCGTCGTACTAGAGATTAGGCTTTACTCGCGATTGATATATCTCTACTCGCCTCCTCATGATCATAAGGAGGAAATGGGGATTACATAATATAGAGTAATTTAATTCAACTAAATTGCAGATAACCTTGTTATTAAATAAATGGGAGTGCAAAACTACTATATTGAACAAGGCTGATAGCAGGAATCGTTTGATGCATTTATAAGATATTTTAGCTCTAATTATAAGGCACGAATTTCTCCTTGAAGGATTCAACCGTAATACTTAATGTTTTTCACTCTCATGACTTTAACCACTATACATGAAATATATGAAGACTACTGTACACCCAGACTTCACTAATTGTCATTCACTCACTACCTACGTATACTGTGTCTATAAATCTTTTTCACATCCTTTAGTATTTGTGCCGCCAGAGAGCCAGGAAACCAAAACGCCCTCAACTAGGGTAAGATTGCACGTACCACAAAATGATCGGCTCGACTACAAGGTGGATGCTCAATCTCCCATCTTCCCGAATTTGAAATTCAACCTTACTATACAGACATTTCTAACAGGCAGCGGCATCATGAGCACTCGTAGCTTTCCATCCACTCCACCGAGCCCACACAGGCTGTAATATCCATCAGCTGAGATGAAGTCATTATCTAATCTTTCAATCGAAATCACGGAAGCAATTCGGACATAAATAGGCCTAATTTACTCTTAGATAGTACGATATATACTCGTGGTATCACCGGTATTGATTACCCCATGGCCATTCAATCCACATACACCCCTGGAATCTGGATATATTCTCACACAGGTTCAACTACAGAATGTGCCAATAGTCTGATCATCTAACTTACGTTAGCTGAAGATTGAGATTGTCAATGGATTTTCACTCTCAATTATGGTGTGTTGGCAGTAGTTTGCCAAGAGAAGAGCGGATAGCAAGGTAATACTGTTGTTGGTCTCTGATTCTTAGGATGTTAAGAGGATCTTGGAAAGACAATACTTCATATAGCTTCGGTGATATTAGCAATTAGCCCCACAACAGTAATCACTCTTCACTATTATAGAGTTGGTGGAATTGATAGTCTACCTTGTTTGATCGATTCTCTATGCTCATTCTCAATAGCCATAGATAGTTACCATATTGGTTGGGCTATGGTTGTAAACTCAGAGTCTCGGATTGAAGGTTAGACCATGATAGTTTATATGATACCATTGTCGATATGGTTAGGCATTCAATCATTAGCTATATATATAGTTGAAATGATACGACCAGTGAAGATATATATACAAAGGCAAGATTGAAAACTCGAAGATATTTCACACCCCATCCCATCCATATTCACATCTTGTTCAATTCATTTGTGTGTCCAAACCATCACAAAAGATCTCACCCTGGCTGCTGACTGCCCTGTTGTGACTCGCTGTCCCTAGGTACTCCCGAGTCTAGATCTACCGGTTATATCAACTGGCCATGGAGCACTCACAAGGCAAAAGGTGTCAACCTTGAGGCTAGCCATGGGTTAGAGCAGTCAGGACACACTTCATATATTCGTATATTCTCTTTTGGCTTTCACACACATGTACAATTAATCATTTAAAATTAGAGAAAAACTATGGTCCGAAATGGTTCACTATTAGATGCACCCGAACCACTGACGGATCTCATTGTGAGGAAATGCCCAGTATATGATCAGTACACAGGCTCATCGTGTCACATTTGTATATAACTAAGTGAAGGAGGATAGAAAATATACGTGCCATACATAGTCTCTATTCGAATAGATAAAGTAGCCCCCACATCTTAAATAGTTCTATCTGAGCCGCCACACCCCACCATTAGCATCCGCTCCCGATACCCCGCTTGCCCCGCCTAATATTCCGCCCTCATTCCGCATGTTTTGTTGTAAAGTTTGATAGTTTGATTATATAGGTACATGTATATATATATATATATATATATATATATATATATTAGTTTCACTTAGGCCTATTAAAGGATGTGTATGAGTATCCATGGATCCATGGATAAATTCTGTATATGTTCTGTATATATTCTATACATTCTGTGTAAATTCTGTATAAATTCTGTATAAATTCTGTATAGTTATTCATTCTGCTTGATCTATTCTCAACCAAGCCAGAAAATAATTCTATATACAACCTTGGAAAAGGTAGATTATAATATAGGGTAATTCTGTAATCTAATATAGACCTTATTTTACTCTTTTTATATAATAAAATTCGTACGAATCTTTAATAAGTATATAATTAATCATTGAAGGTTGTGTATGGGTGTGTATATTCTGTGACGGCATCATTGTGTATGTTGTAAAAGCTGACCTCTAGCTTTCATTAATAACTAGCTAACTACGGTATTTATAAGAGGAGTTTATATTCTCCTTCTGACGTTGGCAGCGTGGTGGATGTTACGGATTCGTGAACGTCAACGTTGTAACGTTGCTACTGTAATAGATAGCCTTCTATGTAGAGTGGTGGCGTATGTCGACGTCAAATATTCTGTATATTCTGCTCAATTTATCCTTTTCTCAATTGGGCCGGGGAATGGCGATATATACGAAAGGTAGATTATAATGTGGGGTAACCGCGTGATCCATCAGTATATGTATATATCCGTTTGCTTACGCTCCTAGAGAACGAATCAACAATCATCTCCTCTCATCATCTTCCCCAATACAGTAAATCCCAAGCCCCTATTCTTATCCGAGTAATCTCGTCAGAAACTCGCATAATGGAAGGCACGTGTCTCTGTGGCGCCATAATCATTACAATCAACGATCTCGAGCCCTATTCACGCTCCGGGATTTTTTTGTGTCATTGTAAGAATTGTAAAAAGACTGCTTCCTCTGGTATGCTCGTTCTAGAATAATTGACGCTTTTAGTACTAACAGGGTATCTAGCATTTGGAACTAATTTAATTATTGAGAGTGAGAAAGTGACGATCAAAGGGGGGGGAAATCTGAGTGTGTATGAAGACTATGCTACTACAAGTGGCAAATATGTCAAGAGGCATTTCTGTAAGACTTGTGGGAGGTACGTTTTCCATTAAATCTCTTGCCCAGCGCGTTTCCCACTATCTCTTCCCGAGGCTTGATTATGAGGCTTTAACCAAAAGTAATAGTCCAATCCAATCGTTGGCAGAATCGTTGCCTGGTAAAACGATCCTGAAAATGGGTATATTTGAAAAAGTCATGGTGCCGGAATGGGAATGTTTTGCAAAGGATAGGTATCCATGGGTTCCAGCGATAGAAGGAGCAACACAATTCAAGTCGAAGACTGGTGGAGAGGAGATGTAAGGTTCTTTTGTTGTTGTTTAGGGAATTTAGACTGAAAACACGGGAAAACATACCACATGGTTTAGATAGACCAGTTTAAACACGAAGGAACTTTATATGAATGAAGCCAGTGAGCTAAAGTAAACCTGAAATGAGGGAGCTAGTCGTTGTGAGTCTGTCTAATTTATTAAGAGAAACAGTGGTTTGGTACATCACGGTGCTAGCCCAACCAAGATGGTGGCACAAGGGTGTAGCTTGGGTATGTCTGACGCCATCACCACCTCGAAGTTGCACTTTGGCAAAATCTATGAGGTATCAAATTATCAATTGTATCGCTGCGTTCCTATCTAGAATAGTAACCTCCTTCAAGTTTCCATATTATACAACCAATACAAAAGTCCATGCCTTAACCCCAAGTTCCACCTCCACCTCCCCTGCCCTGCCTCTTTTGCGCACTCAATCTCCAATCGTCTTCCGCAGCAAATTTATTATAGAGAGGTTGGATTCTTTCTGCCTTCTTTCTCTTGGACAATTTGCCTGCATCCGCCACCTTGAAGAAACTTGGTGCTGCGCTCACCAACCACTTGGGGTCAATAGTTGTTGTGCAATGCATGTATTCTTTCGTCGTCATCACGAGGGTGTGATAAATGACCCATTCGGCCTGTTTTCCAAACAGAGCAGATGAAGGATGCAGGTATACAGGTGTGCCTTCTATTAGAGTCTTATATCCTTCTTGAGGGTCTTTTCGAGCAGAATTTCGGAAGAATCCAGAGCAAAGTGCTTGCCGAACTTTATCTGTATTGCGTCCACAGGATACAATAGGATGCTTGTATCGTTCCATAATCTTCAACAATTGATCGCGTACATCTTTTGCACGCTTCATACTTCGCGCTTGAATGAAATTTTCGAAACACCATGGACTGGCGAATTTATTTTGCTTCCAACTATTGTAAACATTGAGGAGGGTGAGATGATCGCCATGTGGATCGTGAAATTTAGCTTTCTTTTGGTCGGCCTGTGCTTGCTTTTCCTTGGGTCGATAGAATATTGTTGGAATAGAAATCATGGCAACAATACTAAGAAGTTCATCGGAGCAGCCGAGATCAACAGCTGCAATAAGGACCTTGGAAAGAGATGGCTCCATGGGAAAGTCGGCCATTTTACGACCCAAGCGAGTAAGAAGACCTTCATCGTCTAACGCTGAGAGGGCATACAATTCTTCCAATGCTGTCAACATAGTATTGGTTGGAGGCGGGTCCATGAAATCAAAATGAAGTAAATCATTGATGCCCATAGCCTTCAACATCAATATAGTCGTAGACAAGTTTTGTCTCTGAATTTCCGGTATGCTAGTAGGTAACATCTCAGACTGGAAAGCGGCTTCTGTATAGAGACGGAAACACTTTCCAGGGCCTGTTCTTCCAGCACGTCCAGCACGCTGCTTGGCCTGTGCTTGGGAAATTGGAGTAACTATCAAAGAATCCATACCGAGCTTTGGGTCGTAAGCATTCTGCTTGACGAATCCTGGATCAATAACATAATAGATATGATCAATAGTAATAGAAGTTTCAGCGATATTAGTAGCAATTACCACCTTTCGAGCTCCTGGGGGTGCAGGGTCGAAGATTTTACTCTGCAATTCTGTGGGCAGCGAGGCGTAAACGGGAAGAATAATCAGTTCGGGGACACTGGGACCAAGTGCTTTCATACGTTCGAAAAGAATTTCGCAAGATGTGTCAATCTCCTCACTACCAGTCAAGAAGAGAAGGATATCTCCTGGGGGTTCTGTCAGATGAATCTGCATGACGGTAACCAAAGCTGCATCAAGATAATCAGATTCTGGCTCTCTTGAGTACATGACCTCCACAGGGAAAGTTCGACCAGGAATAGAGAAAATAGGGCATTCGTTGAAGTAGGCCGAAAATTTGTCAGCATCAAGGGTTGCAGATGTGACAATAATCTTTAAATCTGGACGACGTTTGATGGTTTTTTTCAGCAACGCAAACAGAACATCTGTAGAAATGGTACGTTCGTGAGCCTCATCCAACATGATGACAGAATATCGCTTCAAATCTGGATCCATCAATACTTCTCTTTGCAACATTCCGTCTGTCATGTACTTGATCTTTGTGGCAGGACTAGTACAATCTTCGAATCGAATAGTGTATCCAACCTCTTGACCAAGCTCGCAGCCAACTTCTTCTGCGACACGCTTTGCTACTGACATAGCAGCAACACGACGAGGTTGGGTACAACCAATTATGCCATTATTAGCAAAGCCTGCCTCCGCCAAATATTGGGTCAATTGCGTCGTCTTTCCTGATCCAGTGTCACCGACCACAATCAACAATTGATTTTCATGGACAGCCTTGATTAATTCAGATCGGAACCTGTACACGGGAAGTGATTCCCTCTGATCTTTGATAGACATATCCGTGCGACGACCCAAAGGTTCATTCTTGTTTTGAGTAACCCTCTTCCAATCAGGTACAACTTCACTGGGTGCCTGTTGCTTCACTGATCTAAGATCGCTAGCAAATTTTCTTTGGTCTGGGTCTACCATTGGATCATTCCATTGTGCAGAAAGGTCGACCTTGACTCCATCCTCGGTAGCCTTGTCTTGAGCCTCTTGTTGCTTCAACTCTCTTCGGTCCTTTGCTAGAGTAGTACCTGCCATAGCAGCTCGATTAAGTGACCCATCAGGAGCTTTCACAACTCTGATTGGAGACAACTCTAATGACTGCTTTGTTTGACCAGTCAAGAAAGGAGGTTCTTCTTCTCGAATCTCGATATCAACATCTTCTTCAAGCTCCATTTCTCCCTCACCATTTAATGTCGCATTATAATCCTCGTCTAGATCTGGGTAATCCGATGCTTTCACCACACCGGATGCGATCAATTGTCGGATCTCCCATCTTTCAGGGGATGTCATTCTCTTCTTGTTCTTCCTAGAATTTCGTGACATTTCTCCTTCAAAAACTGGCACAGGTTCGTCAATTAAACCGTATTCATTCTTGCCTCCGAGAGGAGCACTATTAGCTCCAGATTGAATCCTATCCTGAGGAGACAAATCCTTTCCAGTTTCTTGGTCAACATCCTTCATTGAAAGTCCGATTCTATTTCCCTCGACTTTGATGACTTTGACTTTAACAGGTTGATTCCGCGAAACTAAGTCTGATGGATGATTAACCCTTTGCCCTTCCACTAATGCCGAAACATGCACAAGTCCATCTACTTTTCCTTTCACACCGTGTATGTTGACGAAAGCTCCAAAATCCTTCACACCCGTAACATGACCGTCATAAACCTTGTATAATATGACTTCATTATCAATCTCTGGAGTGGCTGGTCGTTTGTAATAATCTTCGTCTTCTCTTTTCCTCCTACTACTTCTGTGGCTCTTTCGTGTCCTCCCAAATTCATCCTCTTCATGATGTTCATGCTTCCGCCGCCTCCTCGGCTCCTCTCTGGATCGTGACCTAGACCTGTGCCTATCTTTGCGACTTCGCCCTCTATCATAATCTTGGTCTGGACTTCTGCTTCGTTTCCTGCTTATCTTCTCGACTTTTACTGTTTCCGCCTTTGGTGCTAAACCTTCTAATAATGCAAGGGTATCATCGATCGCATCAGTTCTGTTTGTCACATCCCCATTCGTGGGCTCATCATCATTCTGCCATGCAGGTTCCTTGTCAGGTAATGCCAGACCTTTAAAGACCTTCGTTTTCTCCTCGATTTTATGATTTCCATTTTCAGCCGACCCACCATTTCTACCTTTACCACCTTTAAATTTCGGATGCATCGTTAAAACCAGACGATCCACACTCTCAATCAAACTTTGCGGGAAGTCTGCGCCCATCGCCTCGAGCTTCTTCTGAAATTCTTCGAGAGAACTACATTCTGAATGCTGCGCAATGACGAATTCGGCGAGGGTTTTGTCGCTGATGCCGAGATGGTTCTGTAACTCAGAGGCAACTCTCTGGACCAAAGAAAGAATTTCGAGGGACTCGAGATCATCCATTGTAAAGGTGGCAACGTATTGCTGCTTGTCAACAAACTTTTGGAGTTTCATCAATTATTAATATGCCGAGGCGCGCTTAACCTTTATCTATCTTCGCTTATGACGTTGTTAAACAAGCGCTAAGCGCAAAATGTTACAAACTTTAATTCCAGTCACAACTCATATTATCAGCTCTGATGAGTGAATGTATCTGCGATTTTCTAATTAAATGACCTATCACCAAAGGTACCTTGTGGAAAATATACTTCATCTCTGTTGATTGGAAATTTCATGAGTCGATAGAGAAAGGCAATGCTTTGAATATATGGCTTGCTTTGCTTTTTTCGACTAAAAGCACAATATTTTACCTTGATGCTCTGATAGCCAGCTTTACGTGAAGAAGCGTGCCATTTACCTAGTAGGTAAATATAGAAGGATATCTGGTGTCACAGCAAGTTTTATGAACGGATTACAACTTCTCAATGAGAAATCTAAAGGTGGATTGAATGATGTCATATTTGCCATATGCTCTCGTGTTATCTCTTAGAAATAATATGTTGTCACGGGAATTGACAATAATGGTTATGAAAGCCTGATGTGAAAGCTTTTCCGTCAAAGACTTGGGTTGATCGGTTCCACCCCCTTTCGCCATGGCAATAATAGCTTCGTTGAACTGATCAAGGTTAATTGTTCTCTTGGCTCTTCATCTCTAATTTTATCCATCTTATCAATCTTTCTCTTCAGGTAAATTCCTCTGCAGTAATCAGTTGTCGATAATGTCTCTCTTTACGTCGTCTCTCAATAGAAACAATGAGGACGCGACATTGACCCATTCCTTAATCTCACAATTTACCACATAGTCAATGTGCAAGAGACAGGTAGAGTTTTGCGAGGCGTCTTTGTTCTGGTTCATTTTGAGAAAGAAGAAGCTATAGGTATCCGCTCGAATCATACCAATCTAGGATATTCTAACATCAATGATGTCTCAGCAGAGGGTGGCAATAAATTTGAAAATCTCATTCACCAATCAGATGCTACACCTGACAAGAGTTTGGATGACATTGAGTAATTTCTGACCTCCAAACCCGAATATGCTGAGTGTATTTACGATCATTTCTGGACTCTCAAATCCTTCAATGTTTTTGCTGAAAGGAATAAATGCACAGTCCAGTCGATGCATCAAAACCTTTCCCAAAGAGATCTATTGCTTTGTTATCTTCCTTGAGTATTGCAAGGCTCTCGGTCACATTACCATCGTCATCAAAGTCCGATATTTTCATATATATGGTTTGTTTGAAGGCGGGAATAAGGGACATTTCAAGTTCAAGTGCTTGAGTCTGTTCTTTGAGGTGTGGCTTGGATGATAACAAGGCTGTCAAGGTCAAAATCGAGATGCATTTTTAATATGGACTCTTGATGGAAGAAGTAACACCAGGTGATGTGGGCTAAAGGATCGAATGCCGAGTTGATGAAAAAAGGAATGAACATTCATGATTTGATCTTTAGGGAGATCAAGTCTGGAGTCAGTGTTTTATGCTATGGCTTGGGAAGTGGGAAGATCTTACTATATTCGCTGGGGTTTGCAAGTGTTGCAGACATATCAAGAATTGTATAGGTATGTATCGGATGATGAATTCGTGAATGGTGATGTATACCCCCTAATTCTCGGCGGACATATTTATAATGTTCGCAGAGCTCAGGATAATTAAAGGTTCAACTTCTACCATTACAGACAAGTCTTTCCATTTTATAAAAAGGTTTAAGTAAATCAAATACCAGATGTGAACGTGAAATGAAAACGCGACACCAGCAACCAGCAACCAAATCACTCAGGCATTCGAAAGGCAGAGGAGAGAATTTTATTTGCTTGTAGAAGACCAAAAAATCAAGAAGTTACATGTCCGGAAAGGCCAAAGGTTCTCTGTGGATATCTTATGAAAACACCAACGTTCAAAAATTAATTTGATGCACTAGACAAGAATCCATCCAAAATGATTAAAAACTCAACCTCAAGACTACCTAGAAAATATCGCGGCAGTGGTACAAGGTATATCGAAACAAAACAAAGTCTCATTCAACGCCTCGAATTTCAAGACTATCATCTTAAACATCTCATTGCATCATCAATATTCTACAACTGTTATTTATATGCTGATGACGTAGCCCGGGGCTTGAGCTGGAAGGCTAGTCATATTTCTCCTAATTCTATATGTCTAACAATTGACATCCGAAGTACTATTCGATGAGACTCTCGTTCTGTAGAATAATGGAAAGCGATACTAGGAGTGCATATTTTCGATCTTCTAAGTTGTTGATAGAGGTGATAGAACAAATTCAATATACCATATATAAAATCAGCACTCCATTCCACATATTGAAAACTTGACTGTGTATAAGTTTTGCTGCTTGTCCAGAAATACATAAACCTATTAATGATCAACCTTATTGCATAGCCTACCATACACTATCAAAAAGAGCATCTTTCAAAAGGTGATATCCCACGATAACATCTCGACAATGCCAGCGCATTCATCGCGATTTTTCGCTTCTCAACCTACAGCACCGAAATCAAAAGCCTCAATTTCAACTTTGAACCGTAACAACAACGCAAATATCCAGTCATCCGTCTTCCTCTTAGCATAAAATCAAAATATAGCTTCCTCTCAATCTCCTTGAATCTTTTCAACGTACTCAGAAACGTTGCGCATGTCCATATCTGAGATTGGAGATGTGGTATCTTTCAAGGTGCGCTATGCAACAAAACATTCTCTGATGAAGTCCACGCCTTCATTCGATAATCAAGCTCTGTCTTCAAATTTGAGGTATCCAAAAGCGCATGTTTTGTCTTTGGTCATGATTAGCGTGGTGGGCATTTGATAGATTTGTTTTATTCCATCCAAGTGTGTACGTATGCTTCTTCTGATTCTACCTACATACTTTTGGTCGCAATTTGCATACATATTCTAATTGATATGAGGAATCTAAAACGGAGACTCTTTTGAAGGTGCGATATGCAACAAAAATGTATTTGCTGTTGATGGTTGACTTCATCGCTTAAACAACTCTCTATCTGTATTTTGGCAGAGTCAAAAGCGGCATTTTCATGTTTGGTCGGTTATTGTAAATTAATCACTCATCTCAAGCTTTCAATTTTCTTGCTATAAGATAATTGTGCTTTTGAATGAAAGGATTATCATCCTTTAAGATGTTAAGTTCTTTGGGGGGGATTACTATATGTGGTTGAAAAAGTGGTATATTTTGAGGGTGCGATATGCAACAAAACGATTTACGATGAAGTTGTTCATGGGTTGTAGAGCGGCATTGGCGTATTGATTTGGTTATGTATGTATCTTCAGGGCTACTAGTGATGTAGAAGTAGCAATGTGAAACCTGATCACGAAGAAGGGCATACTGTCAACTTGGAATATCAATTAGTAGTAGAGTAGAGAGGAGATGAGGAAGTCTATGGGAATCAGGTTGATACCGTGAACGATTCGAAAAGAAGCCACAAGGCAATATCATATACTACCTGAGTAATGATGAAATCAAGGACAAGAGAATTCTGTGGCAACGTTCTGGGGGATCTTGAGGAGATGGCAGCTCTTAGATTCCTAAAAGATACCTAGTGAGCTTTATCTTAGGGACCTAGGCTTTAAAATGGCATTGATGAAAGCGAGATCTATTACCATAACAGAAACTCACGGTTACAAATTTCAGTGATACACATGTACTTGCGTCAAAGTATATCTCTAGGTTGCCGTTTTCCAAATAATCAAGAACGTCCATCTTAATTAAATGAATCTTCAATACAAGCAGTTACGTATACCTGCCTCGCTCATCCACATATGTACAAACTCCTTTTTCACTCCCATCCTTCCCGCCTCGACTCATGCCCTTTCTACTTCGTCCTGATGTGCTTCAACTTTCTTTCACTCCATAAAAAGTTGTTTGCATACGCTTTAGGAGTGATTTTCCTCTCATTCGGCTCTTGGACAAAAAATTCATACCCTTGCTTCTCTGCAAATCTAATCGCATCCTCCTTGGTTTTGAAGTTGATATGTGTGCCTTGCATGAAATCGGCAGATGATTGCCAACCCATGAGAGGGTTCTCCCAACGATGGCCCTTAGACAAGATATCCCAGTCCATGCGCCAGTGGTGACCATGCCAGTCGCCGGATTGTGTGGCAGTTTTAGCAGGGCGATAGATGCTAGATGCGGTAGAATCAGTTATATGTTGGGGGTATGATAGTTGGGTGGGTTTGGGATGTAGATATCTAGTTGAGAACGTACCGGACTGTTCGAGCTTGTAACTCGACGGGAGCACCAGATAAAACTGCAGCAGGCAAAATATCTCCCTCCTCACTACCATTCATAACACGCTTTGGGATTGGTGTGAACAATCTGCCAATTTCCCATCAGTAATCCATCTTACTTCCTCGTGCCTAATTCGTCCCTGTACCCCAAAGGAAAACTCACGAAGCAGCCTGATCAACCTCCACTCCGTAATCTGGCTGGTTATGCTTGACCAACTTGTCCTTCGATTGTGGGTGATTAATCAACGACGATTCCCCGGTAGAATGGCGCGGTTGTGTAATGTTTGAAGGAGTGAGAGGGACACCAGAAGATGTCTGTTCATATCTCACTCCATTTGGGATAGAGCGCAGTCCGGTAGGGCCTGCGGAACGGAGTAATCGCCCTGCGATTGAAGGACGAAGAAGTGACATTTTGTGTATAATAAGTCGCAATTGAGGGGAAGATCATTGGATGTTTGATTTGGAGGTTCCATGTTGAGGCTCCGGAAGAGGCTTACATAAGCACACTAGTGGAGGCTTTCGGAACGAGATTTGAGGGAAGATTGTAGACAACATCAATACATCGTTCCTAGATTTCATCACGACGTCAGAAAAGGTATGTGTTATTGCCGAATACATGATAGACAATGCTAGAAATTGCGCGAAGACCAATTGGGCTGATTTCATGAGGTAGTCATCAAGATGAGTTTCGTTACACGCAGAGCCCTTTCCACTCTCATCCCTCCTAAGGTCTGTCTGCCATACCCCTCTACACTCACATGCAATTGAAACTAACTCCATCCTAGGTTGCCTCTCCATCCGTAAGTGATTTCTCCCCTCCATGGTCTTTGACTGTCTACATCTCGAGCTTTCGTCCACCACCGCATGTGTCGAGTCACAAATCGCACAAACACTATTTTTAACACTATAATAGGGACTCGGCGCTGCTAAAGATGCCGCCCGCATGCAACGTGTAGTTAGCTTCTATGAGAAGCTTCCCCGCGGACCAGCACCAGAGGTTCAGGCCAAGGGATTGTTGGGCAGATACCAAGCCAAGTACTTCGGAAAGAACCCTTCTGCCGCACCTATCATTCACGCCTTGGTTGTTTTGGTTGGTATTGGTTACGCTCAGAACTATTACTTCCACTTGCGTAAGTTTTGACAACCTTGGGTTTGCGTGGATCAATAGATGACTAACTATTCGGGGCAGGTCACCACAAGAACAATGCTCACTAGATGGATGGTTATGGATAGAGGAAGGGGGGCGGGGGAGATTGGCATTCGCGGGCATTTTGTTACTTGGGTGTACATAAGGAACGAATAGACGAATACCAGTCAGGTCGTTGGTTTGATCTCGTACGTTGTGGTGGTTGTCATATTGGGTGTGGTGCAATTTGGGCCCAGAGGCAACCCCAAAATTGGCTATGCGATTTGGGGAAGAGTTCGTTTCGAATTATCGATACGTTTATACTTCAGGAGTATGTTTGTCATATGACAAAGTGGCTTCCACCTACAGTTCAATCAACATATAGTGAGATTCCCAAGGTCGCTACATGTCTTCTTCCCTCCTATTCAAGGTATGTGAGGTTTGATGGTTAGTGAGGTACGTTAGAAATTTGAGAGCCTGTGCCAATTGTTTGCTTTCATTCCATTGTTATTATCACCATCGTTTAGGTATTTGATGAGAATCACTCGATCATCAAAATTCAAATGTCGTGTTGCCAGTGGACGGAAGATCATGGAGAATAAAATGAGGGATAAGTCGAATCTTCCTTGCCACATAGCAATCATCCCCTGGCTCCTTAATTTTCGTACTGTAACCATCGTATATGTGTCACTCCGAAATTTGTCACTCCTCGATGTTTTGGAATTATCTCACGGATAGAACAGCCGATAGAGCTGTGTCTCTAATAAAGGTTGAGCGGAGAGTTATTGGACCCCCAATTGGAGCTATGCGGATTATTTGAACTTCCAAGGTTACTTATTGGCAATATTTATATGCTGCATACCTACCTACCTACCGACTTATTTGTAGTGAAGAAACGATACATGTCAATTGTAGATATGTCATACATACACAGGTGGTATATATATAAGATATATATATTGGAATCTATATAGATACCTGCCTACCTAGATAGCCGTGGAGTACCTCTGTTCCTATATATAGGCATAGAATTTATGGTTTAAATTCGCTTCTCCTTGGAGGTAGGGTAGGTAGATAATAATAAATTGCCCAACATCAAACCATGATATACCTACCTAGGTGTATATATAGATAACTAATAAATCATCTATGGATTATTGATTTTTCAGCATTTTTCACTTTATTTTATTTTCTATTTCCTATTTCAAGTTCATGTTACATTCCTCTGGGCATTCACTTTACCACCTACTAGGTAGGCACCTTACCTTACCTTACCTTACCTACCTCCCTACCTATACTAGTAGACGTGCTGTAATAAATCCCTAGTAACCCGGAGATCCTTAGTCTTGACCAATTTGATCAATACTAACACCTCAATGGTTAATACCCACACGCTATTACATAATCAACCCTCGAATTAATACAGTACTAGCTAAGGTTAGTGTTCGTATCGTTTGAATGGTAACAAGTCTCTCGCAAGAAGCCAAATCAAACCTTCAAAATATCTCTCTACAATTGAATCCCTTTCATAGTTTACTTCTGCGACTTCAAGATACCCAAGATATTGCGATTCGCGAACGGTCCTTCTTAAGATCTTTATTCCATTTGTCGCAACTTAACCTCATATTTACAAGAATAAAATCCCCCCCCCACCAATATTTGATCATAACCATCCTCAAGGTTTAGAAAGCTTGTACAGTCACGAAAACCATCGCATGCGCAGCTACTTCGACACCACATAAACATTTTGAAGACGTATGATGGCAACTGAAGCCACTCCTGAAAACTTCGCGACGCCATCTAAAACTCCTGATCATGAGCTGGTTAGTTATACAATAGAATGGTCCCTTGCAGGCTATTGAAAAATGCTGACATGCGCCTAGAACACTATTGAAACCAAGAGTCAAGATGTCCCCTCCGAACAAACTCTCTCTATAGATGGAAACAATGTTACTGTCGATAAAGATGGAATCAAACAAAATTCAGATCTTCTCGAATCCACCAATAACTCGGCGGAGGTCAGTGTTAGTGGAGGATCGGATACTGAAGTTACGAAAACGGAAACCTCGAAAATTGGCGACGAAAAGGGTGGTCATATTCGATCGACCTCGGCCGTCAAAAAACCCGTCCCTTCTTTCAAAGCAGTTTCAGTCAATAAGACATTTTTGGCATCAAAAGCCTCCACTGCTATGACCCCGTCAAAGCTTGGAGATAAAGGTCCAACAGTTTCTACCACCGCGCCGACAACTTTGACAGCTTCGACGTCATCTACACCCAAGCCTAGATTAGTCGCAAAAACGGGCAGTAGTCTGCGTGATTCAACACCACGAGCTTCAAATACAGCGAACGGCGGAAAAGCTGGCGGTGCTCCCGATGCGAGTGCTGTGTGGAACAAAAACAGACGTAGGTTACACACTGCAGTGATTATGGAGGAATTATTCTAACAAAAAGCAGCTGCACCTCCGCCGGAACCAAAGCGCTTCACGGATGAAGAACTGAAGCAGCGTTATGGTATTCATTTAGCGACCAGATTACAATCTGATGACCCTGGTAAACAAGCAAATTGGGCAGATATCGATGATGACGATGATGATTGGGCACCCGAGTCGATCGAGTGGACTGATGGCACGAAGATTACTCTACCACATGCAGAAGATGCGCCTCCGCCACCTCCCGAACCTGTACCAGAACCTGCGCCAGTTGTAAAGGAAATTAAGAAATCAGAGCCTGCACCAAAACCATCTAAATCACCAACACCTCAGGTGATTGCCGCCCCCACCCCTCGACTTGGGTCTGGAAAAGCTGGTTTGATTCTTAAGGGTGCCCCTGAAAAACCTACTCTCGTTGCAAAACCACCAGGACCTCCTACACCTGTCAAATCTCCATGGGCCCAACTTCCGCCAGTTGAAAAGGTGGCTCCTGTCGCGATTGAAATTTCTCAACATACTCAGCAAAATCGATTTAACCAAAGAGATCCTCATGGATTTTCTGGTATGCCCCCGCCACCAGCGAAAGAAATTGCGGCCGATGACTTTAGTCGAACATGGAGAGATGGCAATACACATGCTAGCAGGGAACTCTATAATTCTCAATCTGGTAGATATGAACCTGTTAATGAGGCTCGCCGTGGAGTCCCTAGATCCGATGGGCAATCTCGTGGTCCTGCAGTTCTTCAACGGCCATCTCACCATGACGGACCTGCAGAGCCATCTGCTGCTTTCCAAACCCATCACACAAGTGGACAACAAGGATCTTACGGACGCCGTCGCACCTCATCTAATGTTAGTGGAGGAAGTGGAAATTTCGCTAGACGTATGAGCCGTGGTCATGATATGCCACCGCCACATGATACGTTGAGTGCACGCAGGGGCTCTTTGGCAGCTGTAAGTGATGCACCCTCTTCACCTAATTTCTCTCCATCTGGTCAACATTTTCCACCTCAGCAACATCAGCAACGAGGTTATCAAAACCAAAATCAGGCATGGCAACCTAGGGCATCATCAGTTGTTAGTCATCAATCTCCCCATTCTACCTATGGACAGCTTGCTCCATCTCCAGGGGGTGACATACACATGCATGGTCAGGGTCCACCAACGAGCTCTGCACCAAAAGAAGATGTTCTGGAAGAACAGAAGAATATTATGAGGCGCACTCGTGAGCTCGCTATCAAGAGACGACAGGAAGCAGAAGCAAAAGAAGAGGCCGAAAGAAAGGAACGTATTCGTATTAAACTTGAAGCTATGGGCCCGCCTCCAGAAAAGAAGAAGGTTAAGGATGGCCTAGCCAAGGAAACCATTCCTACATCAACTCAAGCACGCGAAGAAAATTCAATTCCTCCAACTAAAGTAGCGGAAACATCCAATGATGCCCACGCTCCAAAATCAGACGTTACAAGTGAAAATCTTAACGCAAGACACGTCGAAGGCAATGCCACTGAATCAGATTTACGTCCAAATGGTGTCTTTCAACAGAATGCTTCCGCATCTGCACAGCAAGCTATACCCGATAATCGAAATTCACAATCTTGGCAGAGAAATTCAGCTTCAAATTATCCCACGGACAGATTCACTTCTTGGTCGGCTGCTCCACCACCACCACAAAATTCTTCGAGAATTTGGGGACCTCCCACCAATGAAAAGACAATTGGAAATGGTACTTTCAACCCGGAATTAAATAGACTCCCAGAAATGTCTCGTCAATCACTCTCAGATATGCCTCATTCATCTGCTCATCCAGGACCGATTGGTCCTCCTGGCACAAACCGCGGCAATGGCCCTTATCAGACAAACCGTGGTCGTGACCAGTATAATTCTCGACCACCTCCAATCGGACCTCCATCAGGGAATAGAGCACCGCAACCATCGAGATCATACGAAGAGGAACAACGAAGGGCTGTGGCTAGATCCGTTTGGGGTGGCGTATCAGACAGGATTTCACAAGAGGATGCAATTCTTCATCAACAGCAACAAGAAGAATTGGAGCGCAGGCGTGGATTGGAGGCAGCTGGCATGGTCGAGAGCCTTTCTCAGCCTAACTATGAAGATACCTGGAAACAAGTTGTATTAAACGAAGACGGCACGAGAAGCAATACAAAAAATGTTTCGACTACATTCATTGAAGGAGGATCATCGAGTACTTCAGCTTTGACCGAAAATATGTCTCGCGGTAACGCTAGACCCGAATTATCTCGACCGCAATACAACAACAACTCATGGCCATCGGGGCAAGAGACAAGCGCAGCAAACGCACATCGAGAGTCGAAATTCTTCCCTAACAACCACCGTGATGTTCGGCTTGAAGAGATGAATGATCATGGTTTCGAACGATCATCATCACCATCTCCACCTCCACCTACTATGGCTGGTCACCCAGCTTATGATAGTGATTTTGCACGTCCACATGTTGCTCTACCACCACCACTTCCTGTGGTTAGATTACCACCTCCAGTTGTTGTTACCCCCACTCCCCCTCCTAGACCTCAATCTTTTGCGGCCGCGGCTGCAGCTCCTGCTGTTCCTGCCATCAGTCAGATTCCTGGGTTAGCAGCTCGTCATGGACTTACGCGAGCTGGGTCAACCTCTTATGACATTCGCAGAGGGCCAACTCCATCAACCCAAACCGGAGAATGGAAGGACAAGATAGATCAGTTGTTCGGCAAGAAGTCTCCACCAAGAACACATGCCCTTGCTGTCGACTCTTCTAGCAGACGTGTATTTGATCATTCGTCGGAATCTCAGGCTTCTGCTACTGTCTCTCTCCCTGGATCCATTAATGATAACTTGATTGAGGAAGAACTACTTGATACAAAACCGGCCGCAGAGGAATGTTTCGAGGAACAAGAGATGGGTTCATTGCCTGTTATAAAGATACCTCAAATCGCGCCAGAGAACGCCTTCCAACCTGCTACAGCACCACCAAGAAACATACCCAGAAGATTCCTCATTTCTGACACAACCTCAGTCGACCCAATTCAATTTCCAATAGAGACCAGCAACGATACCAGTGTCCTGGTCATTATGTTACCCGGCCAAGAAACATCCAAATCTGTTCATTTCCCTGCGTCTCGTACCAGAAGCAACCCTAGACGTGGACGTGGTGGATCACGACAAACTTCATCAACACATCCAAGAGGTGGCCGTGGTACAAGAGATGTCAACAATGGTTCTTCATCCACCCCTCGCGATACTCAATCTCCCAATCCAAGTAATGCTTCTAGCCGTGGCCGTGGTGGAAGAGGATTCGGAAATAGTTCCAACTGGAATCGCCATGTTACTACACCGATTCACACTTAATTGTCAGAATAGTCCATAGAGACACGATACTTAGTCATCATATTCTTCATGAATAATGAAGCCTTCAACGTGTACTTTTGAAGCATGCTTTCTTTTTCTCTACACACTACTTTTCAAAATATCTACACTTGTAACTTCAAACCCTCATGAGCGGGTGTTTGTCGCGTCAGCGGTCACAATGCAATTTGTTTTGCACTATAGGTCGCAATGTACATTTGCACGCAGTCATGACTTGCTTCTTACTGTTTTTCGAGAGGCATAGGCATAGGTTAGGATGACATGCAGGGCATCACTTACGACGATATGAGGGAACAAAAAGGAATCATCTGAACCTTGAAACGTTCTTGACGATTCCTAAGAAACTCTCAATCATGAGTACTTCATCGCAATATGTTTTGCTCTATGGCTGTACATTCGGGATGACAGCAAATGCCAAATGGAAATGGCTTCTACCACAATTTTCAAACGAATAAAACATTTTAAAAAATGATGATAAAATACTTTGCCTCTACGTATGATTACGAATGAATGATGTGATGTAAATCCTTGTAATGAATATCAAAGTAAAGTGCTTGGACATATCTAAGATGAATGGATGGACAGACGGGCGGACGAATGGATGGATAGGTAGATAGATGTGCGATGTGACACGATATGATTGATGCATGCAAGTATGTGAGTATGTGTTGTCGATGATTTATTTATTTGAGATTTGAGATTTGAGATTTGATATTTGTATATGAAATGATGCAATACCGATGTCGCTGATCAGTTGCATATGAATACAAAGACAAAGACAAATAAATACAACTATGATCCTCATTATTCTCTCTATCATCAACCCCACTCCAAGCACTGATACTCAAGACTAAAATCTCGTACTAAAATGATTCAAAATTTAACAAGCCTTCGAATAAAGATCAATATATTTGATGCAGATACAATTATCCAATCCTCCTCAATCAACCATCAAGAAGAGTCTCTCACAACGTCGTCGTCATCAATTATGATGAAAAACAATCCCACTTTCACATCAAATGTTACGGTTACCCCACTGGAACCAAAGAAACGAATCAATCTTCAAAGGGGCTGGCCAAATACTTCACTCCTTACGGCACAAGCTATTCAAAATGCAACAAATAAAGTTCTTACGAACCCAGACCTTGCAAATCCGGGTCTGTTATATGGACCGGATCCTGGTCCATCAAATATGAGGGAGAGTGTTGCAAAATGGCTCCGTGAATTCTACTCGGAATACTACCCTCCTCCTAGTGACAAGAAAGAAAGCATACCATGGAATCGAGACAATCAAGGCACTGAGAATTCACCGGAGGCTGATAGGATATGTATTACGGGAGGAGCGTCCCAGAATCTATCTTGTGTATTGCAGACGTATACGGATGCGAAGTTTACTAGAGTATGGATGGTGACACCAGGTTATTTTTTGGCAGGTAGAATCTTCGATGATAGTGGGTTGAGGGTTGCGGCCGTCGGAGAAGGCGATGAGGGTGTGGATTTGGATGAATTGGAACGAAAATTGAAAATAGCTGAGGAAGAGGATACAGGTGTAAAGGTACGTTTGGCGTGTTGCACGTGATGTCCGCAAAATCAACCTCTATTCTGAATCGGGGTTGAAAGCCACGATGTACGACTGAATACACGAGAGATATCAGGCTAACAACTATGAATAGCCCATCAAAAACCCAGAATCAAGGCCCTGGGCGAAAATTTACAAGAATGTCATCTACTGTGTCCCTACCTTTTCCAATCCCTCTGGAAAGACCATGTCTCTATCATGTCGCACCAAACTTGTTCAATTGGCTCGCAGTTACGATGCCTTAATTATTACAGACGATGTTTATGATTTTTTGCAATGGTCTACTGATTCGTCCTCCCCAGATGGCCCTCTGAAGAAAGCTATCTTACCCCGACTCGTAGATATCGATCGGACACTTGAACCTATCCCAAATCTGAGCAGTTTTGGAAATGCCGTTAGTAACGGATCTTTCAGTAAGATCGCAGGTCCGGGTGTTCGTACCGGCTGGGCAGAGGCGGCTCCAAAATTCGCTTTGGGGTTGAGTCAGGTAGGGAGTTCGAGGAGTGGCGGGTGCGCGAGTCAATTGACTGCTACGATTATTGATCAGGTCTTGCGATCTGGAGAATTGACAAGACATATTGAGGAAGTTCTTCAGCCCGCTTATAAGAAAAGATATGTGAGGATTATGGAAGCGGCTAAAAGAGAGTTGGCGCCACTGGGCGTCACTGTTGAGAATACGGAGGGTATATCAGTCTTTGGAGGGTATTTCATATGGTTAAATCTTCCGATTGGTATTGATGGAGAATTGGTGCCGCAGGTGGCATTGCAAGAGGAAAATCTCATTGTGGCGAAAGGAAGTATCTTTGAGGTGCAGGGGGATGATAGTGTGAAACTATCCAGAAGGTTGCGACTGTGTTTCTCGTGGGAGGAGGTGGATGATTTGGAAGAAGGGGTTGTGAGGTTAGGGAGGGTTCTTAAGAAACTTTTGGAGGGTGGTGGGAGGTCTAGTGCGAATGGAAAGGGGATTGGGGTGCCTCTGGAAGAGCTCAAGTAATTATTTTGGGATTAGGATTGAAATTCTGATAGATTTGGTATCATATACAGCCTAAAGACCGGCGACGATTGGGTGTTAATCGAAAGCATTTGGATCACTACTACCCACCGCAATTTAAACTCTGAGAGCATCTAATTTCCCAAACCTGCCTAAGATAGAACGAGAGAATTGAGAATGACTCAATACGTAGACAATCGATCGCATGGACAAAAGCAAAGACCATCAGCTTCGGAAAACAGGCTTCTATATGGTTACACGATTCAAGTCATAGTTTTCGATAACTCCCGAATGATCAGGAATGATATTACAGCTCCCAGACTACAAGCGTAGAGACTCAAAAGCTTACGAATAGTCCTTCACCCATTCTATACAACAAAACACATGGGTTCCCTGGTAATCATGAGTAAATAGGACGTTGTAAATATCATTCTTCCAAGCGAGTATTAAAGGTACGACTGAACTTCCAAGTGAAAGAATCCCAAAGGTTTAGGTTAAATTTCATATTGAGCATTTTCGAATCTTTTGGGCACTTCATCCAAAGTATATTTTGAGACCATTAAGATTTTAATTTTCTATCTTCACAATTCCCATATTGCTATATGTTCCTCAATGTACAAGTTGTTGGACCTAATTGAGAACTGAGAGTGCATACTCACACTGATAAAGTAAAGTACAGAGTCTCCCCCCCCCCCCCCCTTCGGATATAATTTCTGCCCGGAATCTACAGTTTCAATTATAGATGAGAAACACATCGTAAGAATGACTAAGCTCTAGGTACGCACCACTATGGCCATCGCATTTGGATTTGGGTTTGGATTTGGGCGATGGTATGGTGAATTGGGATTTTGCTGGGATTTCTAATCTTTGGGTTCAAGTCAAACGATACAAGGGAGTGTGCATAGATATTGAAAGATGATAAAGAGAATAGCACAAAGGAGTCATCATTTAATGGAACAATTGCAATATTATTGAACCTAAGCTACGTGTTTACTTGAATTTACTTGATCTCAACCCTCGTTAGAAGGTTGATCAAGTATAAAAGTACCCAAACCCATAGACTGAATACAGTTGCACTTAAAATGTTGTTGATGTTAACCCCAATTTCCGAATGCAGATAATGAGATAATCTGAAATATTCAGATCATCTCAACCATCTCAACCATCTCAATCGCATCCGATATAAACAGCTATTCCACCCATTAGCACGAGATTTCCAGCCAAACCCTATCCCAATAACAGGAGGGAATTAGACATACCATTAACATAAAGTGCATAAGTATCCGCATTTAAGACCGCCTGTGGACCACTCAAGGCAAGAATAGCCTCATGTCCATAAGCATAATCGAGAGTTCCGGGACTATAAGTACCAGGCGCATGAGTAAGCTCACGGATCAGCGTCGTAGCTCTATCCGGCACATGGCACACAGAAGAAATAGCCGGTAAAGTGTAAAAAAGCGGACAATTGACGACAGTGTTAATAGAGGGGAGTGTATAAACCAGAACATTGGGTTTGCAATAACCGTAGACGTCGGTACAGTGGTACTTGGTATTACCGGCGGCTCGGGAGTTGCATTCATTTTCGACGGCGATTAAACGGGCAGCTACGATGGTGCGGGTGGCGACGGTGCTGTCTTTGTAGTAGACGGCGAACTTGGTTCTGTTGCCCGCGTAGACGACGGTCCAGGTGATTTTGGCCATCATGGCACAGTTGGTCAGTGCTTCGGTGATTTGGGATAATTGGGTACTGGTACAGTCGGATTGGATGACGGTTCGTGGGCCATTGTGGGTGGGAATGGCTTTTGCGATGGACTTGGCGGCGGTGCCGTCGATGTTCATCGTGAGGGTGTTGGATTTGAATACGATGGAGTCGGTGAGTTCGGTGGATCCGACAGCTGCAATGGGAATAGTACCAGTGGCAACAAAGGTATAGGTTGAAGTGGAGAGGTCGTGGACTCCGGCTGCGTTGACTGTTGTCTCGAAGATTTCACCCACTGCGAGAGTATGGAAAACTTCAGGGGCTAAGTCGGTATATTGAATGGTGCGAACAAGCCCTTGGAATGGAACAGCGGTTTCTATTTTGTGTTAGCTTTGGATATTTCAGACTGATTTTATGTCCCACACAAGTTTGACATGTGGAATGATTTTAGTAGACAAAATAGATCCATTGTTCGATTGCAGCCCTGGACAAACAAAAATGTTGAGAACTCACCACCTTCATAAACATTGACCTTTTGAACTGGAGCTGGGTCAAAAAGAGTTCCATAGCTCAATAGATTCAAAGTCTCAACTCCGACATTCTTTACTGTTGCATGAACTATAGCGTTGTCGCCAGGAGTCAAGGTAACTTCAAGGACATTGTTATCTCTATAGATATTGTTAGCTTATGTCTTTGATACCCCACAAACACCTAATGCAATATTTCAAGTGTTGAGCACATAACTGTGATCGAGAAGAGTGAAAGGTTGTAACTTACCTCTGAACAGCTGCAGAGTTGACAATAGCAGCCAACCCGGCAACTACAAGAGCCTTGAAGAAAGCACGCATTTTGTTTTAAATATGAGAGTGACAAGTAATTTTGTGAATTGGAAAGTCTCTGAGATTAAGAAAGAAGAAGATGTGGTGCTTGAATTGAGTTGTTTGAGATCCTCTAATTCTGATGGATGTTGATCTCTTAAATAGATGTCCCCAAGAAGCTATCCCAATAGTATGACCTAGTTAGTATCAGTGGATTTTTACGGTAATTCACCAGTACAGCAACAAGAATACATGAATAAGTATCGTCCTGTCATTGGTATTCAATCTGGTCTTTACCCCGTCTTCCCTTGACAATTACCAATCCTCAGGGCTATTAGAACGTGAATACTTGGCTCAGAAATCATAACAACCGCTGTAGGTGAAATTTCCAATTCCTTCACTTTGGGCTTTTATACAGTTATCAAGTGAATAATTTTAAGAAACTACACAGCTCCTCAAGCCTGTGCAGGTAAGATCAAAAGATCACCGTACTTTCAGAAATTCAACCAACCAGATCTAGTAACATACAAATCATGAACAGAGATCGATGTTATGCACCTAGGTATGCATAGAAATGTGATCCTCCTTTCTACGCCCAGATGGCAGGCTAACAATGGAACTATTCGATTATTCTAGAACGATATGTTAGACATTAGAAGCTTCTTTCTTAATTAACACACGCATCCCTATCCAGAAACTCAGCTACTTGCTAGTAAATTGTAAACTCAAATCCACAATTAAAATGGGATCATCCACGGGTTTACCAATAGAATATGACTACACAAGCTTCCCATGGTCTGTGGGACAAGTAGGAAACTCAGAATAGCCAGATCATTTGGTATCTGCACTGGTAAACACTTATATAAAAGATTAGGCTGTTCATAAGGCTACTCTTAGGAGTTGTTGTGACCCAAGTGGAAGTGGTGCAGTTGCCATCATAACGCATTGGCTTCTGTCAACTGGATAGTTTTATTCAGACCTCGACTTGTTTCCAATCTTATAAAGCGATTCAATCTGATATTTTCTCTGAAACTGTCTGCTAAATTGGTAAACCAGATTAGAACCTAATAATTAGGACAGAGAAGACCTTTCTTACCTGTCCGTCTCCTTGAGGAATGATGACCCTTTCCTTATCACGAGATACCTACTAAATACGAGAAAGGACTTGATTCAAAGCAACGACAAACTATTGATCGCTGCTAAGCCCTACATGTCTACTAGTCTTCATAACTTCACTTGTGATGTTGATAAGAAACTGTCATTCGGATAGAGTTGTGGCGGAAGTGGCACAACACAACCCCACAGTTTGATATTCGACCTTCTAGATTGAGATAGACACAATCTTGGCTTTTTCCCAAAGAAAAGGGACCTCTTCTGATTTTTATTTATCATTTTATTTTTCAAGATTGTGAGAACATCAATAGAATTTCTTCCACGTCGACATTTATGGAAACGAAGAAGTCTGTAATGCTACATCAGCGCGGACAATATTCTGCTCCTCCACCCGCGCGCAGATCTCCAATCAATCCCAAACTTCCCATCTTGCTTTTTGCCCTTCTATTGTGTGGTTTATTATTCAGAATGAATTCATTCTCAAGCAAGCAACATGATATCCCAATCCAAATATTGATCTCAGATATCACTACTATCAGAGAAGAATCCAGTCCGCCAAGCGTCAGCCTAAAAGTCACACTACGCAACACCTCCGAGAAGCCCGTATCGTTTCTCCGATGGTCTACGCCATTTGACCTCCGAGCTGTTCCTATGGGAATATTCAAATTCCGATCTGTTAATACAGGAGAGTTGGCTCCATGCTTGGATGTGAAACTGGGTCGGAAGATGCCACGGGAGGGGGTTTTTTCAGACGATGATATCGTTTCTATCGATGCTGGTGGTGAAGAATCGAGGACTATTAAGATTAAGGCTCCTGAGGTTGTGTTGACGAGAGGAGAGAAGTATGTGGTGAATGCAAGGGGGTTTTGGATGCATGTGTTTGTTGGGGAGAGGGAAGAAGCAAAGAAGACGGATGCTAATGTTTTGAGAGAGGACTTTGAGAGTGATGGTGTGGAAGTGGAGGTATAAATCCAAGGGTTTTGGAAACGATCAAGGGATGTCCAGAATACTGAGTGGTTGACTGCATCCACCATCTGATGCATTAAAGGTTGACCTAAAAATTTACAGGCGTGGATATTTGTGCATAAAAATAGCACAAGGAATGATTAAGTTTACATACCTAGCTTAAAATATCATCAATTATCATTCCAAGCTTTAAATTTTTCTATGTTCTCTCATGTCTACTTTCATACTCGAGGTTTCTTCGTCTCACACATGGCTTGCTGTTTCTTAGTCGAGACAATTGAAAATGTGTAAGAATTGCCCCCCCCCCCCCCCCCCCTCTTGAGTAGACAAAAGAATGTGCCTTAAAGAAAACCAAAGCATGATAGGGATTCGCTAATGATTGCTCATTGAATTATCAATTTGTTAATACAAAGCTAATAGCCCTGCCTCCAAGAACTCCTCAAGAGCGGAATCCCGATACATCTACTGTATTGTATAATTTCAATTAATAGAAATATCTATTTGGTAAGGGGCTTGATTTTAAAACCCTACATTAGCGTTTAATTTGAAATTTTATTTTCTATACTCCCTTACATTTGGTTAGCTTATTAAACCAAAATCCATGTTAATCCATATACTGACCCCCCTTTCTCCTTCTGGAACTTCATCCATTGTTTTAAAGTTCAATAGAAATTCTCCGTAGCTCAAAGATGGGAATATACTTTTCTAGATTCTGCTGCATTGTATGGTACGTGGCGGTCAATGGAGACGTCCACTTAGTAATGGGTTCGACGCCCAAAGGCCTGCATTGGCATTTAGATCGGATTTGGCCTCCTGTACTCTACTGCAGTGGTTCAGCTTGCCGAACCAAGATCCTACTCAGTTGACGGGCTGACCCCCTTTTCTTTCTTTTCTTAGAATTTTGCCCGTCGTTTTCAAGCTCCGGCTACTCTTGCTATTGTCGACTTGCCTTTTCCAATGTGGTGCTTCCTACCAATATTCGCAGCCCGATCGGCTTTTGCATTTCCTTCGACTTCTGAATTTACAGGGACATATCGTACCTCGACCTCAACCTCAATCTCAATTGATGCGTCGGACGCAATGATCCCTGGTACAATCAATTGCTCAGCATAGGCAAGTGTTTTCAATCTTAACAATGGCTTTCGAAATTGAACAAATTTTCTTAGGACAGAAGCGCAATCGTTATAAATAACTATCTTACTCGGCTTCCGCTTAGCCCCTTGATTACGGCAAACGTACCATATTGTCTCGAGAGCTCTTACAATAGCATAAATTTGGGAAAGATACTTCAGAATGGGGCCTCGAATACGCCGAGAAAGATCGTTCCATACATGATTAGAGGTGTGGTAAGCAATTCCTGTTCCACAATCGGAATGCTCGTTCCCAGAAACATCATCCCAAAGAACTAATCTGTCCTCATCCAAATAGGAATCAACCTCTTTTGCTGAGATAGCGAGTGCGGTTTCTCTGGGCTCAATGACAATGACGCCTCTGAAAAGCTTATTCTTCAGAAGCTGCTTGGTCTTACGGTGTAGGGAAGATTTTCAAAAATTGCCGCGATTCGATTTCGGTGCCACCAGACGGCTTATGGTTGAATCGCCACAACCAACAATATGCGTATCAAGTGAAGTTTGCTTGTCGGTATCAGAACCTTTTGACAAGTGTCGAGTATCCTGCGCCTCTCTTTTATTCTGTGCAATTCCTTGCTGTCGCTCATGTTCCCTTCGGTTTTTTTTTTGAGCAATACGAGATGATCGGGCCATTCTGTGGGTAATTGGAGAGAACCAAGCTGTTGTTTTGCGTTTGAATATTGGGATCTTGATCAGATGGGTCGTGAAATTTCAACTCTGGTAGCGCTCTCCTATAGAGAGGATCGATTATCCATTTGAGAGAGTGTGTTCATATGAGTATGTGACTGATGTGATGTACTGACTCTTCTGCTTGTAAATAATTTGTATGTAGTATTTTTAGTGTAGGAAGAACATTGGTTCCCACGTGGAGTTTTGGTATATTAGTTGTATGTTCTTATTTATTTGAGAGTCAATTTAAGGGCGTAAAACCATCCATTGATAATTTTGATTATGTCGACGTCGATGCGGATTAATTGGTGAAAGATGTAAAATCATTAGATGAGATGGAGAAGGCGTTACTTTATAGATGAAAGATGAAAGACAGATTCGATAGAACGGGCATATGTGAGGACATATTGTATAGGTAGGTAGTAACCACACTGCGTGCTTACTTGCTCGGGTAGGGTTGAGCTAGCTGGAGGTACTCCACCTAGTGAACGAAGTTCAAGTTGGTAAACACGTGATAAACGACACGTGCTTTCTTGATTCTTGAATACTTCGTCTTTCGGACCAACAGGGCCTAAACTTAGAGTCTGTGTTGGGCTAGTCCAGCGTTGAATGAATGTCCTATTGTTTGTAAGATCTGATATTGTAACCTTGTATTAGATATCTGCTAGTATTCTTCCACTAAGAGAAGTACTACCTAGGGTCATAATAAGAGTTCCTGAAATCATACTTTCAGTCTCACAAACTTTGAGCTACACCATTCCCCGTTTCCCTTTTGGATCAATATACAAATTCGAATTAAGAGATCCTTCTGTTTGGGAGTGCAAGAAGATGGTCCGAGTATTGATCAAAAGTAGGAATATATCAACACTCCTCGCAGAACTTCCTGCAAGACAATGAACTGTGGAGAATCATGGATGTGCGAGTGTATCAAAGATATATGGCCGTCATAATATGTCTGTAAAGTTCCAAAATTTTCCTTTGTTAGCATCAAAAATGTCAATATTCATCGAGTTAATTCAAATATCGATTCTGACACACTTTATCCTTCCCTTACTCTTACTTATGGACTTAATCTCTGAATGTCCCATTCCCCATCCTCTTTCTTCTCATATTGAAATCGATCATGTAACCTACTATCTCTTCCCTGCCAAAACTCCACCATCTCCGGTATTATCCTCAAGCCTCCCCAAAATTCCGGCACAGGTATCTTTTCTTGTCCTTCGAATCTCTTTTCCACCTCTTTCACCCTCTCCTCCAACTCTTCCCTACCCTTAAGTACTTGACTCTGCGGACTAGCCCAAGCTCCAATTCGACTACCCCTGGCTCGTAAATCATAATAAGCCTGACTTTCTTCATCAGGTAATCGTTCAACCTTCCCCTCAACCCTCACCTGTCTCTCTAATTCCTGCCACCAAAATGTAAGACTCGCCCATTTATTTCCCGCAATATCCTTTGCCTTCTTACTCGTTCCCCAATTACTATATATAACGAACCCTCCCTTCGCATCTAATTCCTTCAAGTATACCATACGTGCAGATACACGACCGGAGGGTAAACTGGCAGTTGATAGACATACGGTTTCGGGATGGTAAACACCATTTGATTGAGCGTGTGAAAACCAAGAATGGAATTGAGTGAGAGGATTGGAGCCGAGATCAGTACGATCGAGTGCACCTTTTACAAATTGATCTGCTTGAGCATTTGTTTTGTCATTGGCGGGCGCAACTAGGTAGATGAGGATCCTTGATTAGATCTAAGAATCAATGGAGTGAGGGGCCATGGAAAGTGGGACTTACATATAAGTTTGGAGGTGTTTGACGGTGGATGAAGAGCCATTTTGAGGAATGTCGAACGAAAAAGAAGAGTTGATGTTAATCTCGTATAGGGAGTTGATTTGTTCATTCACAGTAAACCTATATGTATATATATGTATGTATGTATATATATATTTGAAGTGAAAGGAAAAGTGGTGAGATATTTTATGAATTTATAAGGAGATTATATGATTATGCTTTCTAGTTGGATGTTCTCTTGCTCTCATGATTTAGGCGGCATATCTTCGGTTATAGTTCTTCGCGGCCGCATCGATTTCCTATCTTCATCTGATTCATCTGATTCATTTGCCTTCATCTTCATTCATACTCTTTCTCACTCTCACTCTCACTCTCACTCTCCTCATTCCCAACCTTACCTT
Source organism: Monilinia polystroma (assembly GCA_002909645.1). Classification (NCBI taxonomy): domain Eukaryota; kingdom Fungi; phylum Ascomycota; class Leotiomycetes; order Helotiales; family Sclerotiniaceae; genus Monilinia; species Monilinia polystroma. The sequence goes on along the minus strand of PDUE01000442.1, from coordinate 29,856 downwards.
ACCTGACCTATCAACAACTCAACATCTCATCGCAAACATCCATCCCTTAGATAGGTAGATACTTTTACAATACTGGCGATGCGCTCTTCATCAGATAGTTCTATTTCTGCTGGCTTACAACCAATGACGCCAACATTTTTCATTTCTTAGTCTTGGTATCTCGGACGTCTCATTTACAGCAACATTGGTTTGAAAGTCCTTTCAATGGGTACTTCAACGCCAATATCAAAGCGTCATCGAATCGACAGCAAAAATTGGCCTTGATGGTATTTTTATGTAAATCACCGAGAATTGCAAATACAGATTTTAAACCCCCTGTGTTGATCAGTTCCAGGGTAGAGTCTATCTCAGCAAATTATTCTCATAAACTTCGAGTTTTGCCACTACATGATGGATCTGATTTGAAATAACAAACCTGCTTCCATCCATACTCTGATATTAATACTGACTGACCCAGTACAGATACAATATTCTATTACTCATACAGAATTACGAAGTAAATGATAGCAAATGCCAAACCCGAAAACGAGAAGTTGGGTTGACATATCCCTGATCAGCGCAGTGCACAAGTTCTACTTGGCTTGCCGGAGTTAGATTCAGAGTTCTTGTTTGATTAGAGGAAGGGGTGCCATTGTTGATCACAACAGTGAAAACTACTGCATCATCTTTAGGCACAAAGAAATACCAAGGCTCTACCATTCTCGGGTTGACTGACAGCCAAATCCATGAGACGTGGGGCTCAACGGATGGACTTATTTTGGCTCCTAAAACCAGTAGGAATAGCTTTCTGCTATGGCTCTAGCTAAAGTTATGACGTTCTTATCCAAGCGTAAATGTTACTCAATCGACTTTCTTCCCATGTTTATATTCGATACTCGCAGCTTTCTGTGAGCTTTTGGAGGCTTTCTGAATCTCTTTCGGGTATGAATGCAACATTTTGATTTACTGAAGTCTTGCCTTTTTTATCAATCAGCAAATGCGGAACCTTTGCTCCTAGGAAAGGTCTAAGTAGTCCCTGATTCCCCGGTCAATCGATCTTGATCCGTCTAGGGCCGATCATACCTCCCTTGGGAAGAACCAATCACATTATTGACACAGTTCTTATCCCAGTAATTTTCCACAATTTAAAGACCTTTTGCAGTACCAAGATTCAAATGCCGAATATGGCTCTTTGACCAATACAGAAATACCCTACATGCCAAGTTGCTTTCTGCAGCTTCATCCCTAAGTAATGGTTGACGTAAAGGGTGTTAATACTAAAGATTTTATCTATCATTTCTAAGCTTTTCGAAGCTATTTTCCATGGAACAAATCAAGAGCTATGCAAATGATAAGCTAAAATGTGTGTTTTCTCTTTCATTACTTCATAGTTCCACAAGAGCTTTCTATGACAAGCGTCATGAAGCCTCATAGCTTGTCTGTGGCAACTGAGTTCCTTTTGTATATTAATCATTCATCCTCTTTGTTTCACTCTATCAGCAGATTCTTGTCGTCTTTTGTTTGTTTACAAATTTGGACAATTAAGATGTTTTACAAAACAGGAATCACCGCTGGTCTCGTTGCCGCTGTTGCCGCTGTCCCAGCCCCAAATTCTTATTCCTACAATCAACAGCCATCTGTAAATAGCGCAGCAGTTTCATCTGCCACTTCAATTGCTGGGATTCCAGCATCAGAAATTCCAGGAGCCACCGGTGCTGTCCCGCCAATTATCAGTCCCGAAGTGACTGGTACAACAAGCCATGGCCCATACAAAGGTACGGCAACTACCACTGGAGCTTTAAGCACCACAGCTCTTGCTTCAGAAATACCAATATTACCACCTAGAGAAGCAGAGACAACATATGTACCTGATGGTACACTTCATGAGCCGCAGCCAGTACCATATCAACCAGCCGGTGGTTTGGGAACAAATGGGACAGAGCCAGTTTATCGTGTCCAATCTGATTTTGATTATCAGTCCATTCTCTTAGGTCTTTATCAAGAATGGATCGAACTCGATCTCTTTCATGATATTCTTGCCAAATTCACCGAAGAAGAGTTCACAGCTGCTGGTCTCACTGCTAGCGATAGATTCCTCATCGAATTTATGGCCGATCAAGAGGCTGGTCATGCCACCATGCTTTCCAATTTACTTGGAGGACCAGGAGGTGCAACACCACAGTGCACATACAACTATCCATATACCACAGTTACAGAAGCATTTGACTTTGCCCAAAAACTCACCAGATACGGAGAGTCTGGAGTTTGGGGGTTCCAAGCTCATCTTGATTCACGTGAAGTTGCACAGCTCCTTGACCAGTCTATTGCTACTGAGGCTCGTCAACAAATGATTTTCCGTCAATTTGCAGGTCTCTTCCCCATGCCAGTTTGGTTTGAGACAGGTATCCCACAATCTTGGGCCTGGACTCTTCTTGCACCATACATTTCCTCTTGTCCTTCCGATTCTAAGCGTCTTGTCTGGCAAAACTTTCCACAACTTACTGTTCTCAACCAGCCAAACGTTGCTCGTCGCAATGCTACCCAAACTGGTTTCAATGAGACCGTCGGATTTGGTCCTGCTGCACCAAGTAACTCAAGCTTACCTCCAAATGAATCATGCGTTGGTAACAAAGTCACTGGTTTCGATTGTTCAGCATCCATTTCCCAAAACCGATCTATTCCTCTCTCCTACCCAGGGCGCGAGGTCTATCTTGAATGGGATAACCCAGGTCAAGCTGTCGGACCAAATAATTCTTACGTTACCTCAACCAGCGCTGGTACACCAAAATGGGCTATGTGGGTTTCTCAATTGAATGTCACATATTCACCTCTCACGAATGTTTCATCAGCCAATGGTGTTAATTACGGTATGACCATTCAACCAGATGTTTCAACATACGAGGGGGATCCAGCTATTAACGGTACCATGTTTTTGGCTTTGACCGATACCGATATCACATATACCGCTTTCAATTTGTCGAATGTTAACCCACATGTGGTTGCATTGGCCATGTATCAAGCTGGTTAAGCGATTGTTGGTTAGAGGGTATATTCAGTGGAAGTGTTTGATATGATGTTCAATTGCATCTTGATGCCAAATTTTCGATGAGGTTTTAATGATAGAATATGAGAAGATGAAACATTTCTCTTCAAAACTTAATATATCAATAATGAAATTAGTAATTTTTCAAATATTTGTCTCGTCTTATATCCTTGCTATTTGTTGGGTTTACTTAACCATGTTTTGATTTTGAGTGGAAATAGTACACTCCATCTCTGAATTCGTCCACATCTCATAAATCACTTGGATAGTTTTAATGATCCTGTAGAGGTCCCATACGTACAAGGTGCCCATTTTACATAAATCAAGAATAAATTGAAATAGCCTATTATGTACATCAAGGTCCTTCAATTTGAAATCAACACCTAATATGCCAATTCTTTGTAGCGACCGTCCATCTAGCGCCATATCCCGTTCATAATATAACTGCGACCACTATATCCCTCAGAGAATGGTCTATATAATATGTCCATGACTTTTCTCCTTTCTTCCTTCTATCTTCTGTCTTTTTACCAGAAAAAGAATTTATTAAGACGCCTGTCTCTCCGGTTCGTGTTTCTTTCAACCCAAGTACTCCCTCCCCCTCTACTGCTGATAAACCTTAACCGAATTAATCGACCAATACGCTGGGGCAAACGCCCCCGGATTCGCCCCCACATACGTATTACACGACCCAGCCAATGCAGCACAATTCCCACTACTCCACACGCTACCGGCCCAATCCCCACAAAACGTCGTATCAAACACAATATTATGATTCGCAAAATAGCTATCGATATTGCAGCCGCTGCCACCATTGAATGCCACGATGGGGAGTCCCCAATTACCCGTCACGGGCGCTCCAGCCGTGATATCGGCGGGGATGCTACCGTGCGGCCAGAACCACACGTAGATGCCGGATGATTCCCACTGCATGGCGTAGACGCCGCCGCCGACGTTGTTGAAGCCGTTGCCGTAGGCGTTGGATTTGTTGGTGAGGACGCCACAGCCGTTGTAGCCGCTGTTGGAATTGCAGTTTGAGTCGGTGAGGATGGTGCCGGATTGGGAGCCTGCGGTGTTGATTGTGCAGCCGGGGCCGGTGTGCAGGGTTATGGTGTTGGTGCCGGCGAGGTTGACGCCCTCGATGATGTCAATTTCTCTGGTGCACTGTTAGGATTCTTGGTCGAGAAATATGATGGGGAAAAGAGGGTTGAGGATATGGAGTGGAAGGGATTCTCACCCGCTGCTAGGCCAGTTGGGTCCGAAGAGCCAATATGCGGGCCATACGCCACAGATTGATCCAGGCATGTGTGCTATATCCGCAATAAAGAGACCATGGGTATAAGCCTTTTTACTCGAAAGTCTCACTGAAGCACGACCGGCTGAAGGATTGTAAGTTGAATAGTCAACACCTAGATAGACTTGCCCATTATTGGTATTTATGAGACCTTGTGATGAGGCAGCTGATTGAGATTGATATGATACATATCCATGAGTAGGATCTGCACCCGTGTAAAAGTCAAACGCGGAAAAGAAGTTATTGGAGTTGTAGATGTCTACGAGATTGTAGGTGGAAGCTGCATACTGCTGGTAGGTTCCTTGAATACTTGTGGCAAGAGAGGTAATTGTGAGGGGGAGGGAGAATGAAAGGGTAAGATAAAGGAAAGTATGTTTGGGAGGCATCTCGCTCGATTTTAAGGATAGGTATGTATGAAGTGATGAATATTACACAAGCACTTGCAAAGGCTGTGAAAGCCAGTGATGGTACCTTTTAAAAAGGGTAAATTCCAAGAGTGAAATGAGAAGGAGTGTAAAATCTGCCATTAGAAGATCCTAACGGCGAATGATAAACACTTATATGCTCAATTTAGGAAAGCTATCAGTTCCTCAGAATGAAGATGAATGGCTAACAGGATCACTTGCCATGGACCGCACCACCAAATCCAGAAGCTCGTCCTGTCTTGTGAGTGTTACAGTCATTCCTTGGTGAAGAAATATTACAAGAGTAGCACATCGATAGACTGCAACGTAATCGAAGTACCTCCTGATATCAAAGCCATGTGAGAAAATCCGGGGTATTTGTTTATTTCAATTATTGGCACCCAAAGGCCCGACCAAACATTGTTCCAACGAATCATAGATTTATTCATGAGAACGCACACGCCAATTAGATCTTCAAGATTCGAATCCGTGAAATTTGGGCTGGAAAAAGCGTATGGAAGGAGCAACAAGGTAAATGGGTGCCGTTTTGTTCAATAGTTTTTGAGTCTAAAGTCAGGATTGTAGTCCAAACGGCTAATATGTACTTTAATTTGCATCAAATAGATCATTGAAGAATAATTTGAAATGAAATGTTCAGCCTCATAAGTTTGATGTCAAAAGTCAGGATTGTTGTTTGAACTTTGCTACTTCATTATTATGAAAACATAATGAAGCGAATTGAATAATTCAAGATAGGTCACTGTTTAGTATAACTAGATCATCATTTGGGTTGAAGTCCAGCATTTGAGATTACAATTCAAAGAATACAGGATTTTGAATCAATAGATCAATTAGTCTATCATTTCCTTAAGCATAAGTTTAACTGGATGTGTAAATTCATCCAGTTTAAATTGTAATCCGGACTATCGGACACCTTAGCTGTAGTGACCTTAGATGATCAGAACATGCGAGCACGGTTCCCACGAATGAAAGTTCTGAGAAGGATCATTATATATTATCATTGGCCTCAACTTTGAAAGCCGCATAACGCGTGTAGTTCAAAATTGATCGTCTCTGAGGTGTTCTCCTTTTAATTAAGGGGTAGTAGGTACGTCTTGTTACGGAACATTTATGACCACTGGGGACACAAAGATCTGAGCCACTCGACAATCTGATAGAAGTAACCTCGATACCAAGGAGCCTTACAGAAGTTACAAATTACCCCATAGATTACCGAAAAGGTATTGAAGATTTCGTTTCAAACAGTGTCAGCCGCGTGGTATTGATCTTTAGGATATGTGTTGTTTAGCCCCGTGAACCAAATAACCGGACTCTTTTATATATCGGCTGATATATTCATCTAGACACTTGATATCATTTGATACTGTATTACCACCGAGTATATGTCCGAAAGAATCCAATTAACACTCGTCTTTTGCATTTTTGTATTTTCTGGGGTAAACTACCAAGAAACGCGGAGAAGTAAAACCTCGGTAGTAGATGTTTTTGTGGAATTGTGGTATCCATGGTAATATTGTGGCGTTCGCGGCATGAACGATACATTGCTAATTAGATGTAGACTTAACCATATTTCTAACCGTAAAAGTAGTTCCGTAACATGAACGATCCAAGTTCTTTAACAATCCTTCCGATGCATGTAAGGTTCGTTTAGCCTTCACCTTACGGTAATGTTACCAGAACTACTCTCTTAATCTACTGTTGACATGGCTATCATCTGACGATAATATGGATTTTATTGGTCCATGCGGAATGAAGCATTTACCACATCAGGTTAATATCCCAGCTAAAACTATTCCTCTAGGATTGAAGATCTGGACGTGCTAGTTTTCGATAAATTGCAAAGAAGTATGTTGTCGGACCGAGGAAAGTTGAGGAATGAATGAAAAGATTTCTGACCTTGATAGAAAAATTCTACGATTGAGCTGATTCTAAATGCTGATTCTAAAGCTACTGTTTATAAGTTAACGCTGGTAGCCGTAATGCCATTTCAACCTGATTAATCTTCCATGCAGAATAAAATCAATTCTTCGCGAAAGTTACTCGAGCTCCTGGTTTGGGCTCCAATATTCAAACTCGTAAGATGGATCATGTAGTGAACGCCGTTTGACTCCTCCAGATCTACCTGTATGACCACGATGAAGAAAGTTCAATGGCAAACTTACAGCCTCAGTTTGGTCGTGGGCGAGAGCAATACAACTAAACCTCATATCCCCGTCACCACCATCTTGATTCCGTTGATTAACTGCCCCAACACTTTGCCATAACACATTCTCACTCAAAAGATCTTCACCCTCTTCCATTAGATTCCTACGGACCGGACCTGGTCTACTTCCCTCCAATTCCCATAAATATCCATCCTCCCCCCTTACAAAAGCCACAAAATTCTGTCCCAGCCTATCGTCTTCTGCTGCATCGGGGGGTAATGTATCGCCTAATGTTGCAACAGACTGGTGAGCCACTTCGAATTGTCTGTCGTCGTGCAACATTTTCGCTCGCTTTTCGGGTTCTAAAGGAATAGAATCTTCAAAAAGTCGATACAATATCGTATTGGGAAGAATATATTCGCGAGCCGGACTATTCAAGATGCAATGTAGCAGGCCAATGGAACCACATGCGTTACCGATTGTTTGTTTGAACCAAATCACAGGTTCGTCAGGCCCGTACTTTTTATAAGGCTCTCGGCCCAAATCTCTTGCTCTTCGACTTTCTTTCCAGGTAGATGTTAGTGGAAGAATGACGAGAAGAGCATAGACTGGACGAGGGATGTGCTTGAGTAGTTCCATGTCGGTAAGTGAATAGACATCATAGAATTTGAGGGCGGGTGAGAGACCAAGGTTTGCTGCAAGCGCATTCATCACTTCCGGGTTATTCTCTTGATTAATTATTAGTGGGATCTATTGTCAATGAATGGGGATGTCAAACGGCTTGTACCAAGTACCGTAAATGTCTTTTTGCCATCAATATTCAGTGCACCTGATGGCAGCACGATGATTTCTTTGGGCCTTGCACTGATTGAACTACTACTCCCGGGGCCATCAATATCTAATGCATCTGATGGCAGAACGATGGTTTCTTGGGACCTTCCACTGCTTGAACTACTACTCCCGGAACCACCAATCTGCAAACGAACACTCAGATCCAGATTATTGTAACTATTCATATCTATAGTGTGATTATGAAGTGATAGACGATAGAGTAAAGTATTTTATGATACAGTGATGCTAAAAGAAACGAGTGCAAGATGTTTCTTGATTTGTTTTTGTTTGTTATTGATTCTTTCATTGAACATGAAGTTGGAAATACAGATAAAGGCAAGATACAATATCTAGCTTCGCTGTCTAGTCACGACCCCTCTTTCCATTTTGCTCTGTGTAACCATCAATGGGGAATTAGTGAGCTAAAAACATATTGAGAAAGAGAGATTCAAACGACTTACTGAAATCATGATTAGTGAATGAAGATATTGATGATTATATCTATCTTTGGGTTCCAAAATGTTCATTGCGGTAAACATAATATCAAATTCATTTCTGTCAAATCATTCACCATGCAACGTCAATCGTCAATCGTCAATATCAACTCCCACCTAAGCCAAAACTATAAACAATCCATACTTATCGACTTCATTATGCGTCAATCGCTTCCTTAACCCCGCCAGTTTAGTCAAAGTGAAGCTCTCCTTCATCCTTGTCCTCCTAATTCCAAAGCTTTAGCGAAGGACAATCCTTCCTTCCTCAGTCCCCCTCTTACTCCCTCTCTTCAATTTCCCAACAATCACCAAACTCAATCCCATCAACGCTGCCGCCAGTAAATACCCACCCCTCTCACCCACCCACCCACTAAAATCCCAGATTTCCATGTCCACAAGATCACCATTTCCCACCTTCCCTCCGAAAACCCCTTGACCTAGACCCCAGATGCCCGTCGCCAAAAACGCACCAATCTGTTCCACCATCCCCATTCTCACATAAAGTTTCTCCATCTCCGATCTCCTCCCTCCTTTACCCTCATCCACCTCTAATTCACCCAAGACTCTTCTAGTCCGAGATACATATCCACACCCACCATTCACCTCCTCAGAACTTCCCATCCGAGTATCAGAAACCAACAAACTCCCATAGGCAAGCAACGAAACTTGCACAGGACACCCCACCACACATGCCAGAACTGCCATCCAGTGTACCGCATCCTTTGTCGTAGGAAGTGTTAAGAGTATTAAACTAGCTATATTAGCCATCAAACCCCATTGTAATATCACTACATCAATTTCCTTCTCTTTTGTCTCTATCGCTTCTCCCTCCTCAAAATCCGTCCCATCATCCTCTTGGGCGTGAATAAATAAAATCCTCAATTTTCTTCTTCTCTCCATATAGACTAGTACTTTGGAAAGGATGTATAGTAACATGCTAGCACAGAGTAGATATAAACTATAGACTGCGGTTGTAGTATCATCCGGAAGACCTTGCGACAGAGTTGCAAATTGCGGGTAAACGAGATTAATTCTTAGCGAGAAAGTAATAAGGAAGACGATGGATAGAAGGAGTGGAGTTTGCGATTCTGTGTGGGAATTCTGTAGTGATGAAATGGGAAATGAGGCTGTAGATGGTAGAAATGGGCTGTTGGACACTATTGTCGTTTCTTCTTGCGAATCGTCATCTTCATCCTCAATAAGATCTCTATATCTTCCTCTCTCTACCCTCATCTGTTGCTCGTCAACTGAAACGCCAATATTCAATTCCAGGGTTTTACTTGAAGGCAAAAGCATTGTTATCCCTACAGCAACAACTCGACATCCCACGACAAGTGCACATATAACCCCAAAACCATAATCATACCTCAGCAAAAATCCCGCCAGTGAAAGGATTTTGAAACTAGTGAAGATTTGAAGGCCGGCGAGGCTATATAGAGCAGAAGACCTAATTTAATTATCAGTCAATGCTAAGATAAATGATGAACATGCAAAAAGATGGGTAACAAACAAGTCCTCACTTCCAATTCCCTCACCAATATAAGTATACAGCAAACTCTTCGACACAACCTGTCCACCGCCCACCAAATCAAAAAGGGGAATGAGGTATATCCATCTAATATCCCACGTTTCGGCATTCCAACCTATATCCTCTGATTAGCATTCCCGAATAAACAAAACCCTTACTCTACCCACAAGTCCAACCGCCTATGAATCAAATCTTCACATTACGAAAGATACCATCAAAAAGAAAACTCACAAATAAACCCCCACCACAGCGCCCCTCCCACTCCCCCCACTCCCGCAACCCCTACAACCCACCTCCTTCCCATTCCTCCCCACCCTACAGCAACCCACCCAAAAGGCACCGCCAATAATATCCCCGGAACGAAAGACAACAGTTGAAACGCCATATTGATTTCTGCAATGCAGGTTTGCAGGGGCGACGCTTTACATGCTTCTATTATATTTTCTGGGGTGGTTGTGAGAGGAGAGAGAGGGTAAAGAGAAGATGTATATGTATTACAGATATAGGTTTCGATGACCGGAAGATATGTAGAAGCGAGGAGGAGAGAGGAGATAGTTGATAGGGTGAGTAAGATCGTGGCGATTTGAGCTGGAGTTAGTTTTATGGGACTTGCAGGGACAGAAAAAGCAGTTGTAGAAGTAGAAGTAGGGAGAGGAAGAGGAAGAGGAAGAGGTAGCGCGCGAGGAAACAGTGCGGGATGGGGGATTCGGCCGAGCATTGGAATGAAATTTGGTTTGATTTTGTTAAGGGTAGAAAACTGGTGTTAGATTGAAGAAATGTGATGGGATAGGCAAATAGATCAGATAAAATGAATATATAAAGTGAAAAGAAAACAAGAAAGAGGTACAAAGATAATCAAAAACGATCATCTAAAGAGATTCGCCGAGAATACCTACCGTTGTACAATGTAAACACAAGTACAAAGCATAAGACAATCTCACCAAGTACAAAGACTACCATGAAAGTACTTACCCATGTCTAATCGCTCACTTTAGAGTGCAATACAAGTGAAACACTGACTCACCGATGATTGTCAAGACTTGAGGCTGTGAAAAAGCTGCGATAAACCATTTGGACATTATCAGTCAGTCCAGAAAGAGAAATCCAACCTTACCATGACTCGACATACATACTAGACATCTTCCACCAAACCTCACACTCGACCCTCGCTAGATTCAATACCCCTTAATTACTTTCCTCATACAGTACTGCGCCCCACCAACCTTTCCTACCCAACCAAACCTCTCCCCTCGCTCTTCAATTTTCAACCCGAAATCCCGTCAAACGGCAACCTAATCATATGCATCTACCCATCCCAAATCAAGGAAAATGCTCCATCTCACAAGAATATTCCACCCCAGCCTTCCACCACCCACCTACAACCTCCAACATCATACATCGACACATATCCACCCCACGAATCCAATCCCACAACCCCCAAAAACCCAACAACACAAACAAACCCAAGAAGCCGAAAGAAAGACGAGAAAAAAAAAAGAATAAAACAAACAACCCTTCCATCTCCAACCTCACACTTCAGCCCCCCAACCCAAAAAATAAACCTCACTTAAAGTTGTAGATATAATTGGAACATTCCCATCCCATTCCTAACCTCTCATCTAAATTTTGATATTTCGATATATAAACGCTAGCCCGTCGTCAAATGATTCTCTTCAACTACGCGAAATTCCCATGCAATGGATACTATACATGCCATGATTCACATCCATATCAACCATCTGATTTTGCCATCTAGTTCTTATTTTGAACAACACGATATGACAAAACAAAACGCAACAAAGAATCAAATCGAATCGAATCCTTTATATTCCCAACCATCCCTTGCCCCTCTCATAGACGTAAAAGCTAACCGCAACCATCGGGACAATCTTCACATAACCAATCGTCAACCCAATAAAAAATCCCCTCCATCCCCTCTCCTTCACAACAGTCCTCGCCGTCTCCCCAATATTAAATCTCCTCCCATCCCCCACCGTCCCACCAACCTGCATCCGCCTCCTGATCACCTCCAACGGATACGCACTCGTCTGACTAACCAACCCCGCCACCCCACCCGCAAACAATTCCGCCCATGACCTAAGAGGCACCGGTTTATTCTCCGCATAATGTTCCGGTTTAGGAAGCGTAGTATACTGTCTCACAGCCGGATGTCTCAACAAATCCCCCGCCGTATCATGCGTCAAAAATGACATGCCAGCATACGGCAGCATACCCAGAATCGTCGCCGAGAATCCTCTATAAAAATTCGCCAGCCCACTCTTTGGCACAAAAGCCTGAACCGCATTTTCCGCCCCGGAAATCACACTGCCGCCCCCTGTACTCGTTCTCGGCGCAGGAGGAACCTCATGGTAGATCCTCCTGCAAATTTCGCCCAAACTTACGCTCTTCTTCTTCGTCTCAAACGCTAGTCTAACCCTCACAACCTCCAACGGGTACGTCAAAGACACACTCGTGACACCCGCTAGACTTCCGCTAATCAACCTTCTAAATGGAGTTTCGTAATCGTGCTTGGGTATGATGACTGCGCGGATTTGTTCATAGGCTAAGAACTTAATAGCCGCATAGGGAAATATACGAAGAATGGTTGCGGAATGACCACGAAAGAGTCCGCGGATCCCTCCGTCGGTGTGTATGTCGCGCATGGCGTTTATATAGCCGGACCATGAGGCAGTATACTTTGCGAATTGGGGATTGCTGGCTTGAAAGAGGATTTTGACTCGATCGAGTGGGGCAACTACAGTTTTGGCCTATTGAGAGCACTCTGTTAGCTCTATTCCCCTTATTTCCATTCTCTAATCTTCTGTGCAGTAAAGTCTACACGGAAAGGTAGGGTTTGCAGATAATGTCAAACAGAAAACACATACCGCACTACCAGCCATACCACCCGCCAACCCCGTCCTCCACATATAATCCCAACTCTGTTTATTTCTGATCTCCTTCCCGGGGGATCTAAGTTTCCTCTCCTCGGCTTGAACCTTCTCCTCTATCGCCAACTTCCTCCTCTTCGCCGGAACTACCGTATCATCATTCGCAGGGCAAACGTTTGTTTTTCTCGACTCTGCAACTGCGCTCGCCATGACGGCGATTGTCTCTCGCGATTCGATCTCGTTCTTTTCTATAAATATATTTGTAGAGCTCGATGAGGCATCCTTGGTCATATCATCTCCATCTATTTGACGCCGAGGTGTTGGATATTTCTCTCTCTCTCTCTCTCTCTCTCTCTCTTTCTTATCAATCAGACAATCAATCAGACAATCAATCAATCAATCAATCAATCAATCCACAATTGACGATCCCTCGCATTCCACAAAAGTAATTCCAATTCCAAAAACGTTGATTCCTAGATTTCCACTTATATCACCACAAAACCCTTCGAAGGATTCCAATCGTTTGATGAGTCGGTAACACCTTTTCCCAAGTAAGAAATTTCAATCTCAAATGCGCATAAAAGTTACTTCTGTTTACAAACACAATCTGATGGCCGCACCCGCAAACGTCATACTAGCGCCGTCCTATCGGTATATCGGTACTCGCTCGGTAAAGTAAAGAAAAGATAACATTCCCCTCGCAAAAGTCCAAATGATATCTGTCTAACAATACCCGTGGACTGTTGTATACGTCGGGCACTCGTGAGTAAAACACAAAGGCAATAAATATATGCCGTCAATCTATAACAATGAATGCCTAGTATTTATCCTTTTGCTATAGAGTTCTTCTCAAGTCCTGCTTTATAGTATTATCCTGTAATTTCATACTATCAGTTGTTGAATTAATATGAATATCTAGCATCTACCTACCTACCTACCTACTACTTTTGCGACCTCGGATACGGTCGGTATTCATCGGTTTAACATTGTTGTCAGCGGCATTGGTCGATAGTTGATTCGTTGGTATACTTTCCATTAACCGGAACAGATTACTTGAGTATCCATACTATGGATAGTATTCAAATGCCGAGAATGTAGAGGACCGGATGATGGCGCCTCAGTATTACTTGAGGTTTGTATTGCCAATGTAAAGTTGGGTGCTTCAAAAGAGAGAAGGTCGATAATCTAAATCAAAGCCCCAAAGTATCTAGTAGTCGTAGTAGAAGAAGAAGAGAATATGCAAGTTTCATGTAATATACATCTTTATAACTTTTGATATCATTGCAAACCACCCATTCCAAACCCCTTGGGCCAATAAAAAAATGAAGCAAGTATCTTCAACCAACCCATAAAGACAAAGCGGCGACCGCACTGGTTATATACTTTTTCCAACTCCCCAATCCTGTGCCATGCCGTTCCATCCTATCCCACCCCATCCAACCACCATTTTTTGATATCCCTTCCATTGCCTACCAATATGCACTCCACCAATCCCAATCATCCGACCAATCAACTCAATAATCACTTTTACTTTATACAAATGCTCTTAATCCTCTCAATCCACTCCCCTTTTTCTTCTCTTTTGGGCTATTCTTAGTATTGTCTTCCGCACCACTCCCACTTCCCTCCCGCATACTACTATCCTTATCTTTCTTTGTGCCCCCAATATTTTGTACCCCTCCTGTTTGCACGTCAGGCAATGAATATGAAGAGACGGAAAATACAAGAGGGGAAGGATCATCTTTCTTCAAGTTCGAATTTAAAGTACGATCTAGTAGGGTTGAAACATGATTGTACTCACCACGACCATAAACCCTCACTTCACTTTGTGGTTTTACTTTTGGCTTTCCCATGGCCTCCAAGGAATCCCTATCACTACCGCCGCCATCTCTACTCGCATCTGAATGCGAAGAACCAGGTGCCCTACCAAAGGTATTAGAATGGGAAAATCTACCTCCGTAAAAATCCGGGCTTGTAGGAACACTCGTAGGTGAGGATACAAAAGCATGTGACGTTGGACTGTGGGTCTCGAGCCTTGGGCGAGCAATAAAGCTTGATGTACCTGTGAGTGGGTATGTTGTGCTAGGTATAAAATTTGGTCTACCCGAATCCGAAAAACTATGTGCCAACCGACGATGATCTCGTGGAGGAATCTCTTGCCCAGGGGATCCATCAATATTCATTGGTAGATCAGACACCCTGTCTTGTGCTGAGAGTGCTTCCAGATGATCTTGCTGTAGCTTAGTATATCGCTTCAGAAGATTAGAATGAGCTTTCTTCATATCCTCCATGCGCTTTCGTGATCCAGCTAAAGCTTCGTCAATGGCCTGTTGTTTTGCGGGATCCAATTTCACAACCCCATTTTGATTAGAGTTTTGTGCTTCTTTAAGATCCTTTTGAAATTGGACAATCAATTCTTGAATCTCGGCGTCTTTGGCCTTCAATTTCATATTGAGAATCTCAATCGTATTGTATGCTTGCTCTTCATCATGCTTCGCTCTATCCATATCAACCTCTCGAGCTTCGTACTTTCGTAACTGTGTAGTAAGCTTTTCGGACTCGATGCGTAACCGCGCCAGTTCTTCCTTATTTGATTCTACTAATTGAATCTCTTGAGTGGAATTTGAAACCTTAAATTCGGCTTGAACGACAAGTTGGCGTAAATTGAACATATCAATCTTCGATGCTTCAAGATCACGTTTTAATTGACTCCCCTCAAGAATCCACTTCTTCTGTTCCTCTTTCAATACTCTTAATTTGGCCGTTAAATCAGATTCCCATTTCCTCGAGTGATTTCGGCTCTTATCAGATTCCTTCTTCATCTGTACAATGGTTTTCTTGGCGTCTTCAAGCTTCGCCCTCAAGACTTTATTGGAGTTGATCAAATTCTGAGTTTCGGCTTCGACTCTTGCTTCGCGAATGGCCTTTCGACGAAGCTGACCAATATGAGTAAGATGCTGTTGTTTGAGATAACGTTCAAAATTCAAATCATTCTTCAACAACGTAATTTCCCGCTGTAAGTATGCGATCTTTGTTGAATCATTTGTACCAGGCCTGAGAGATGGCGAACGAGGAGGGGCGTGTGCACGAGCCAGTGATTGTATGTATGAATCGACATGAGAATGATTGTCTTGAACATGATGACTCAATGCAAGTGACTGCACACTTTCATTTGTCAAGGTTTGATAGATGCCTCCTCTGATCGATCCAGCTCGTTGGAAATCCAGCATATCTTGTAAATTAGTATGTGAAGGCGATGTAGCAATAAATGGTGGCAATGTAGGGCTATCGAATCGTTTTTCTGCTCTCAGAACAGGAGAGTCCGCTATCGAAGGCATCGATTGGCTTGTAAACGAAGCCCTTCTTAATAGAGAATTTCTAAGTCCTTCTGGCGATGCAACTGCAGCCGTTGGAGCATATCTCCAACTTGCATGTCGAGATTGAGCGGGTGTAATTGTATTGTGCTCCACGAGTGGTTGTTCTGGAACATCGGGATTAGTGTCAACATGTAGATTTGGAAGTTGTGATCTTGATAAGGGAGCCTGTTGAGCATATCCAGGAATGTATAGTGCCATGCATTCAGTCACAACATCCGATGCTTCACTCTTCATCCATCGATTCGTGTCAGATAACTCTTGCTCGATCGTCATTGTGAAGAAATTTGGATGTAAAAGATGGACTTGTCTGAATGGTTCAGATCGTTGCCTAATTTCCATAGGTTCAACTGCAAGGTCATTTGCTCCTGGGAAACCTTGATGTCTCAGAAACTTCTGAGGTTTTCGGATGTAGCTCATAAAATTCATTGGATAAAGACCATAGAGAAATGTGTAATAGTGTAACAATTCGGGAACCGATACATCCTCCGACTCCAGCAAGTAAGATAATTTGGACCATGAACTTGTACTATGGGTACTTTTATCATCTTGATCATCAGATGATGGAATATCTTCGTACTTGCGCTCCCTATCCCAAAATAGCATCCTACTATAAATATTGAAAAGAGCAGGGAGATGCTTAGGGAGAGAGCTTGGAATATGAGGTAGGAACATAATCAAAGCAGTCATGGCCAAAGATATTACTCGAGTCGAGGTATCTATTTGCAAACATCGTAGAAGATTTTCGAAGAGAGGGGTTTGAAGAAGTTGATGTAGATGAGGGGGTTGATGCCGAATAAATTCGCAAAGTAATGAAAGGGCAAGAATTCGACTATCTTTCTTCACGAAAAATCGGTTGATAGTGGTCAAGAAGCTCTGCAATACGTTAGCGCCACATCCTCGTCTCCAGATTGAACGATGCATACTTTTGGCCTCTTCCTACCAAATGTTATAAGTATACCTCTTAATTGACCCTCAATGAATCTCGCATTCTCATCAAGGTGTATGTTGCCACTATTACTCTTCGCCATCCATATCGAGGCTAGATTCTCTGCAACCGTATCTGAAGTAATTGTCACATCATCTATATGTTCCTCATCTTCATCATAAATCAGAATATCCAGTAAAGTATACCTAGCCTCCAATGCCAACCCCTTCATTTCTCCCAGATGAGTCAATACCGGTATACACAATTTGTCCCACCATTGCAGCATTCTGCCACTGCCTTTGATTGAAGTTCTGAGTCTTCGCAATATGGAAAGGAAGGGGGCAAAACGAGTGGGGTGGTCGACAACATCCTTTTCGTAGATAGAGAGTAATTCCTCTTGTAGTTTGGTGGAATCGGCTTCATCATGACTAGGATTCTTCTCGAGGTAGGAGTGTATAATTTGCACAAGGTCATCGGACAGAGGTATTCGGGTGGATGTTGTTACTGATGTTTTGATCGCTTTGGTAAGGTCCTTGAGTGAACTGTAATATATTGTTAGAGGGAATGAGCGTATGAATTTGGGGAACATCATACCCAGAAGACATCTTGCCTCCTTCATTGATAGCTCTAGCAAATAATGCCTATGATGGATGCTTTATCAAGCTCTTCTCTCATGCCTCTAAACTCTTGCAAGACGCGGGGTCCTATCCTCTCTCTCTCTCTCTCTCTCTCCCCTCTTTCGAGTCCGTCTGATTGATCCGTCTGATTGATCCGTCTGATTGATTCGTCTTAGTTTCTTCTCATATCATAACATCAAAAAAGCGCCAAATCCTCACGTTGCACAATAAAAATAATCAAAGATACAAATGGAGAAATAATCCACGATTTGCTAACAAGGTATGGTAGATCATCTGCAAGATATCATGGTGGGAAAAAAGTGGTGCGGGATAATCAATCTTGGTCGCTGACGTTGAAAGGAAAATGTCCAAATGTATATGATTCACAAGGGTTTACCTCCGTCTTGCAGGAGCTTTCATCCTTGCCAATATTTCCCTTTTTTTTTCTTTTTTCTCGCTATATATAGGAATGAAGGGAAAAAATGATTTGCTATGATAAGATGAAGAAGCGAAGGCGGTGGTCTCTTATCGTTGAAAACATGAGGGGAAATAATATACGGAGTAGGTACTACTTATTATTACTACCTGGGTATATCGATAAGTAGGTAGGTAGGTAGGTAATGAAGAACAAAATGGAAGTGACAACATTAAAGATATCCATGGATCCATGGATAATATACGGATTGTAACAAAGAGCCGTTTATTGAAAGTAGTATCTTATAGGTAAATTAGATTCACCACCCATTCAATCCTCAAGCTATACTTCGTATAACCACCTGCAACTCATGATCCACCCCATCAAGCACAACATGTACACCAAAGTCCGTCGAGAATAAGCCAACAACCAAGACGGGTATACTGTAATAGTACATACCTACTAAATGCTAAACAGTCTCAAGATCTGCCCTATAAGGTTGGAACTAACCCACCCAACATCCTTTCTTCCCTGCTAATGCTATATATACCCCGCTATATTTTTGATTCTTATATGTATCATTATATCATCATGCCATCCATCCGCATATATAGGTACTCGCTTGTTCAAGGAGAAAAATGGCAAGGTTTCTGGCTGTGTATATTGATGCTACGTATGTGGGCAATCGCGATTTGAGATTCGGATGAAGGAGAACCTTTCTACTTTTCACGGTGATTATAAGTTGAGTAGAGACCGGGTAGTTGATATATGAAGAAAAGGGATTTATGAGATTTGTGGAGAAAGTGGAAGTGGAAGTGGAAGTGGAAGTGGAGGGGGGCTATTAATCAAGAAGTCAAATTGGAATAGTGGGATTATCTAGGGGCTGAGAGTAGATATGATGTATATGTAGGTAGGCAATGATAGAGGTATGGTTATTGTGTATCTGTAGATGCTTTGTTTCCTCGGGATAATTTGGCGTAAAGACAATGGTGGGTTTGTATCCTTTGGGGGTAAGTTTGAAGGGGGAGTTTTCGGTAGATATGTTGCATCTGTGGCTTTGTATTTTATGAAACACCAAGATCTGGAGCTATTGTCATCCCTTACGGTAGTCGAATAAGATGCCTACCCAAGTATCGGCATTCAGTTCCAATTGTAACAACAAGGTTCGAATCTTCTTTCATCTTGATTGTCCTTCTAAAGCTCAACTCATCTTTCTAGGTACGGGTCTATCAGAATTCTCGCTTATAATATACTCCCCCCGAGAATCTGTCTACAAATATCCCTCCCCTAAGTTGTGAGAACGACATCTCTAATCCAAGTAATGGTCAAACCAAGCAATAGCCTGCAAGAAAGCCTGTTCTTTAGAAAACCTCTCTTCAGGCTTGCTCAAATCACATCTGACTGAGAAACCGTGCTCAGTACCGCTGTAGAGGTTAATTTGATACGCAACCTTGATTTCCTTGAGAATCTCTTCTGACTTGTGACGTTTGTCTGTTGGGAAAATGTGATCGGTTTCAGCGGCTGCGATTGAGAATGGCCCCTTTATGGCGCGGAGTTCATCTTCTTCGATGAAACTTGAGGGGTATTAGTTATTGTTTTTGGTTCTCAGAATTGAATGTTACATCATAAATGGGAGAGGAGTGGAAATCAAGAAAGACTCACGAAGGATGAGCAACATATCCAACATCAATACCCTTCCCCTCAGCCAAATATCTAGCAACGTATTTACCACCGAAGCAGTACCCTACTGCTCCGATCTTGGTATATCCTTTAGACTTCAGATATTCAATTGTTTTCTCAACGATAGGATCAACATATGTGTATGTATGTGGGTTGTTTCCATCAGAACCCTTGGTCAACCATTGCATGATATCGAAACCCTCGGGGGGGTTGAGTAAGACTGGGTCACCATTGAAAATATCGGGAAGGATGGTGTAATAGCCATTGGCGGCAAATTGGTCCGCCATCAATTGAGAGTTTTGCCCTGGTTAGATGGCGGATTAGTTGTTGGAAATCAGACCAGACTTTGGCATAAGATGAAGGGGAAACACATACAGATACCGATCACATCTGATAAGTAAATAATAGCAGTATCCTTGTGAACGTTTTCTTTTGGCTCAGCAACATATGTATTAATGTTGTCAGCGATCTTGATAAAAGATCCAGTTGGTTGACCTCTATAATTTCATTCCTATTAGCTTCATATTCATATGCTTAAAACCCCCAGTCAGAACTATTCATGAATATCAATACTTACTCGTGCTTCACTCCGATGGAGCAGCATCGTGCAGGTGGATTTGATGCCATGTTGAATATGTATTGAAGCTTATGTGAAGAGAAATATCTTATCGTGAGAAAATGAAAGCTTAAGAAGATCAACAAATTTATTACTCAGAATTATGAAGCGAACCTTTGATGCTTATAAAAAATTGGAATTACGTAGGAAGGCATTAGAAATCATCATCTACCCCTCCACTCGGCTTCCAAGGCAGTGGAGCTTACGGGTCCATCAACGCCATTTGCCGATCATATGAATCGAATTCCTCCAGGGCTTCCATTGAAACCAAAAAGGAACATGTTAACTCCGTGATATTAACTCCGTGGTATTAACTCCATTGTTACATGAGTGTAGCAACGCAACACGGGAACGGCGCGGATGAAAAAGAAAGAATGATTGGAGTGAAGGGAGTGAAGGGAGTGAAGGGAGTGAAGGGAGTGAAGGGAGTGAAGGGACGAAAGAATGAAATGTAAGTATCGCTCAGTTTATAGTTAAGGAAAAGCTTGTGTGTTCGATATCGAAGAAGTTTAAGAGGCTGTATGATTTATAGCTATAGCCAGCTTCCTGTGAGATGACGATAATCTCCAAGGTAGGTTAAAACAAATTCCCTATATATAGCTACGTATACCTATAGCTAGGTAGGGGTCGGAAAACAACAATTGAAGAAACAAACATAAACTTGTTAGTAGGAAGTTGAGAACGCCCGGTACGAAGCATATGATGAATAGATACAACCTTGGAACATTCGAACATTGTTCTTTGTTGAGTAGATGGATGATAATAACTGATCTCTCTAGATCTAAAGATTGCTTACTTATCACTTACTTATACTCCGTTACTCCGTTACTCCGTACAGGGAAAATAAACTTTGCGCTTGACTAAGGCTATCGCGTCTAATGTCGCGCCAAATCTATTCCGATAACTGGAAATCTCTCCGCGCTTAATTTTATCTGATACTGGTGATTTCCATCAACAGCTCTAAACCTCAATTTAATAGCAAACATGGCTGCACCTCTCGCCGCCGTTTCCCGGGCGCCCAAAATGGGTCGCAAAGAAATATTTCTGTACTATTTCCCCTTGTGATCCTTTCTCTTACCCTACCCAATCCACTAACCCTTCTCGAAAAACAGTCCCAACTTCACAATAACACTCCTCCGCACACCAAATCTTCCACCCTCTTTCGCATCCTTTATTGTACCCCTCAATTTAAATAAATTGGATCTTAGAGATTATTTATGGAATGCGTATGGCATAGAGGTCAGAGGAGTGAGGAGTTATATTCAAGCGCAGAAATTGAGGGAGGGGAAACCAGGGCAGAAGATTCCGACACCGAGGAAATGGTTTAGGCCGAGGAGTATCAAGAGAATGATGGTGGAGATGGAGAGGCCTTTTGTGTGGCCAGAGGAACCTACGGACTTTTCTGAGTACGTTCTGAATTTTTGGGGGTTCTATATTTATCGAGAAATGAGAGGGCGCAGTGTAGTGGATGTTGGGGGGAGAGGACACAGAGATTGAGTATCGATGGGGATATAAATAAGGGCGTTTAAAGGTACAAAGGCTAATTACATGATATCAACAGTTGGGATCAAGAGGGCAGCAAGAAACGCAAAGAATTCGAACAAGAACTACAAGAAGGCATGTATCCAGACGCCAAACAAAAACCCAGCAAAGAACGTCTATCAATCGCGGAGCAAGCAAGAGCAATTTTGCAAGGAAAGAAGGTATGGAAGCCTACTCTGGATACTTGGGTGAATGTCGGAGAGGAGGTTGAGGTCGAGAAAGATGTGAAGGTTCCTCGTTTTAGACCGGAGTCGTAGAGGGAAAATGAAGGGAGCAATCTCAGAGTTGAACATCGAGAGAGCGTGTATATTGAGGCAGGAATTGACTGTATAAGTATTTCATTGAATGAGGATATATGAACCCGAAGAATAAAAAGACACTATTTGTACATCAACCCAAGCATACCATTACCCACGTCAATATTTTCTTCGACATCAGGTTTTGACTTCCAAATCCTCAATTATATTCAACATTTCAGCGCTCGCAGCTCTGTTATATTTCTGGTCACTAATATCATACAAATTATCGAACCTGGCAGCTGATTCTCCCAAATCATATACCCCCTCTACAGAGTTAGGGTGCGTTCGGATCGATTTTTTGAAATAATAGAAATATCAAAGTAAATAAATATATTTGAAAAAGTGGTAGAGGGGATCGAAATGAAGATTTGTCAAAACATGTTTGTTAACAACATCAAAAAGTTCCTATTAACTATTTATTGTATAGAACAAATCTTAAATATTTATTCGAATATATGTTTGATCATATTTACTAATCTCCATATCGTGCCGTGTGGACGACACAAGCCTCTTCTCTCTCGACTTTCGATAGATAATACAGTAGTCCGCAAAAGTACAAAAGTACAGATTTTTTGGCCAAGACTGAAATGTTAAAAAAATGCTTGGCAACACTTCTGTCTAAATAGAAATCGAAAACCTTTACTCGCTAAGAACCTCTACCGAGAAGAGGCATGCCGAAGTAAATATGTTTAGAGCCCGACCTCGCTAGTCCTCTTGCTTCATTTTCCCCGGTATTCAATCTTCCCCTCATCCAGGATATCCACACTTGACACTGCCTCCTCCACGTTTTCAATAGGCGATCCATTAGACACCGGAACAAACGCAACAGGCTCGGCAGCATCAGCATCAGCCTCCCCCTCAACCCACGCCGCATCCATCTGAAACTTCATCACCTCATTTCCCCAGCCCCACCACCCAGCCGTCAAGTTCCTCGCGAAAATCTCCAAGCCCCTATAATCCCCCAATCCCAACAACTGCCCAAAAAGATACTTCAAATTAGGTTTTCGAGAATGTAGATCTGGGACTCCAAATATGATTCTTCGTTTGATTGTCACCGGAGTGTTCTCAAACAGTTCTGAGCTTTTGTTGGGTTGCGGTGAGGCGGTCAGGGGTCCCTTGATACCATGCTCTTGGTTAATGGTAGCTTGTTTCGCTTGACTGGCTGCGTCGTCATCAGATTGTTTCTCGACGCCCATTTCCTCCTCCGTAGCCGGCCCTTTCTCGAAATCAAATTTCCTTTTCCTAAAACACTTCTTTCGTCCCACAAGCAAAATCTCCCAAGGTTTCCTCCATGTTCCCGTGATTTGATAGATTGGTTCACCGCTCGAGGTAACCTTGAGCCATATCCATTCTTCTACCAATTCGAGTCCCCATTGATCAAATAGTCCACCTGGGTCGAGGAGCATGGCCCGAAAAGCGGGTTTGTTGGTTATCCAGATTCCTATGTAGCCATTGCTTTCTATATGGTTACACGGTAAGCTGGGACAGCAGAGTGTTAGAGAATATCTATTAGGGATGATGAATAACTAAACGGAGCTGAACACTCTGACGTGGTTGAATATCTAAACGAAATTATATATTCGAAATTGGCTATTGAAGAAATTGCTCAGAATGAGTGATATCAACTTACGACTTTAACAAGCTTTCAATGCCAAGAAACCCTGAAGCAACAGCATACGCGTTCTTCCGTAAAGCAGATCGATTAGGCCAAGGTGGATCCATAACTATAACATGAAATCTTGGGAAGCCATCAAATCGAATCTCGGCATGGAAACTGGCTTCAGGAATGTTGCCATGAATCATTTTGGATTTAGGTGGCATCGTAGCTGTCGATCCATCTATATTGATGCGCTTTGGGAGCAAGTTGTTGGACTCAATTATCAAAGTTTGCTGGGAATTTCCTAGCTCTGCAGAGGACTTTCTCTTCCTAGTTTGGGTTTCTATAGCAATCCGGAGTCAGTGGTCATAACAAGTACAACAAAATGCCATGACTTCGGGAAAGACAACACAGTGCAAAGCTGGATCAAGAACTAGGGAGTAGGTGGAAGATAGAATGTTCATATAGAGTTAAACATCAAGATATGCAAACCAAAGGAACCTATCAAAAATTACCATTCTTTCCCAAAACACGATCTAAACACATAGTCCCCTGCCCCTTCATCGCCCTCTTCATTTCATCCAAAGCAAGCTGAACATAACGCTCCAACATCAACTCCTCAATGGTCTTCTCCGGCGCATTTCTAAGAGCCTTTTTAGATTTGGGTTCAAGTGATTGATATGGTGTATCCAACGGCTCACATGATATAATTCTCCTTGTACTATCTAGACGCGAAATACAGTTTTCAGATAAATATTGAGCGTCTTCGATGGATCGCGGGATATCGATCAAAGTCAACGTTTTATCACCATCTTGGTAGATAATATGTGGCTGTCCGCATACGTAAGGTTTCTCCATTGAAATGTTAGAAATTGGGTTGAAGCAATGGCGATCGCGGTAGGCACATAACACGGTAGTTCTATTCATTAGAACTTGACCTCCAACGAACCGAACTTAATAAGTCATTGCTTAATAAGCCATTGAATTCGATGAATTATGATCCCATCGGAGTCGGGATAACCTAAACCCTAGCTGCACAATTAGTTATGGTCATTTAGAAAAGGGTTTACGTAATTCTTATAATTCTTATAAATTCTTATAAATAAATTCTTACAAATTCTTACAATTGTTACCACTTACGTCGTTCCGAAAATGATATGGCCTGCAGGTGTTCCCGATGTCACCATAAGTCGTCTAACCTAATAGTAAGTCTCAATCGATACATCAACCCAGATTAACTCACATCAATCCATATCAATCTATCTACCTTTTATCTTACGAATCCATAATATCAAATCAACTCAATTAGATGACTTCGATTTCAACAACCGCATGATATTCCAAATCTGAAACAAGTTCATCAACAGGGTTTTTCTTATCGTTGTTCGAGTCTACAGGTCGCAGTTGGCACAGTTGGCAGGTCGGATAAACATCCATATAAACTCAAATAGATCTATGGAGCATTTTTCGAAAACAAAAAAGGTTAATTAACCTTATGCAAGTTCATCCGAACTTTTAGCGAATTTATGGTTTTTATATAAATTTTATTTTCAATTCGATTTCGAAACGTTATAATAAAAAATTAATTATATATTAATACAAGCTTTATTTATAGCCCTTTAATGCTTTAAGTACTTTCCAGGTTAGAACTTAGATTATAATTCATACTATATAGTTTATTAAATTCTCTTATTTTATAACGTTTTTAAATAATAGTATATCTTTTCATTCTATTAATTTATATTTAATAT
Organism: Monilinia polystroma; assembly: GCA_002909645.1. Classification (NCBI taxonomy): domain Eukaryota; kingdom Fungi; phylum Ascomycota; class Leotiomycetes; order Helotiales; family Sclerotiniaceae; genus Monilinia; species Monilinia polystroma. The sequence goes on along the minus strand of PDUE01000442.1, from coordinate 4,411 downwards.
ACTTTTAAATCGACTAATAAGATTCGTATTATACAATATATTTTTTGATTAATTAATAAAATTCGTATTACAAAAGTACTTTTTAATTTAAGAATTTAGTCTTAATTTTTAAAATTTATTATTATATAATAAAATATTATATGAATAAGAATTATAGTATTAGAGAGCTTTAATTCCTTTGAGTATTAGATATTATTTAAATTCTATTTTATAATAATATATTATATTCTATTTTGAATTGAATATATATATATATATTAGATGGTTGAAGAAAGCTCTGATTTTCTCCATTTTATAATATGGGGTAGGGATAAATCAAATCGTGTTTTAAAATATGGAAGGTTAACCGAGCTCCCTACATTATATATGGGCCTGGATTTTATACTTTTCTTTTCAACTCTTAAAATATTAATATTATAGATTCGAAAGTTAACGAAATGCCTTTGAAAGTTTATATCAAAATTGCATTAGATTATATTAAAAGAAAGAATATTCTAAATATTTCTATATAATTAAAATATATAAAGTTAATTGTGACTGTAACGCTTATGCCGTAAAAGAGCTGAATAAACAGGGTCAAAAGTATCCTTAGAATCTACAACTAAGGACCAGAGAAATGGCCGTCTATCTACCTATATATAGCTACGTACATGTGACCTGTCACGTGCGGAGGCCGCACGTGTCCGTTCCATTAGCAACGGCATCCGTTTGCAGTCCATTCGTGACAGTGACGAACTTAATAATCGTTTAGAGATCGACCTTAAAATTAAGAGCTACAGAATTAAAGAAAGATGTACTATAGAACTATATATATGATTGGCTTAAGCTTAATATTGTATTAATCTAATCGGATACAATTATGTATAAATTGTAATACTACCGCCCTTCTTTCTAAAAAATTCGCTTTAACCTCGCTTTAAATAAATAATTTAAGTATAAAAAATGATCATTAATCTTTTTTAATAGAAATTCTTAATATATTGTTTACATCAACGCTAATTAATAATTATCTATTAAATTATATATATATTTTTAAACAATCTTTAAAATATCGTTTATTAATTATTTCTTTAAAATCTTTATTTTCATTATAATATTCAGTAGGAATAGATTCTTTTAGGTTTCGAGCGTTTTAGTATAAATTAAGTAAGCAAGCATGTACCTAATAGAAAGCATTTCTGTATTATACGCATTTATTTTATTTATGTAATAAAGTTTTTTTAGTAAAGGAGAACTTAAATACACGTATACAAAGTGGAAACGGAAATCGATTAGGCTTATCCGTTGAAACTTTGTAAAAACTAAAGGCACTAATAATATTAAGATTGCTAATATTCATTAGATTATTGTTTTAAAAGTAAAATGAATTCTGTAGTATTTGTAAAGCTTTAGGGTTATTAGAGTGGAATAATACAGGGAATCTATTTGTTATATATACTGCTAATTATTATATAATCTAAACAAATTCGTAATAGAAGCGAAATAAAAAAAACTGTTAGAAAAGGCAATTCCTAAGGATAGTATTAAATCCATTACAAAAGGTTAAGATCTTATTTAAATTAGGCCAGTTCTGATCTTTAACTTTGTAAAAGATTCTTCTAAATTTCGCAATATAGACATGTATAAAATCGGTTTCCTATTTAAAAATAAATAGTTTATTTTCGGCCTTTTTGACTTTATTCGGATTATTATATACATATATAAATTAATCTAAAACAATACTATAATCTAAAAAAACATTTTGATTAAAAGAAGAAAGCTAAAGCAATATTATAGTTTATATATAAGATTCGAAATTGAAATAAATATAATAGAATTGAGCTGTAGAATCGTTAATCGCAACGTTGTTTACTTACAGTTTTGCTCGAATCGAAGGTAACTATGTATTAAATTTCTAAGAACTATTATTAAATTTTTTAGGATTAGAAAGAGAAAGTTTTAATCAAAAATTATAAACAACAAAAATGTGTTTAAGGATTAGGGAGTCTTAAAACGAAATTTTATTCCATTAACAAGTTATTTTACCGCAAAATTTTACAATTGCAAAATTTATCGAATCGTAATCTATAATTTAGAAATTAAGGGTAAAAAAAAGAGAATATCTTTAAATAATATTAAAAAAATCTATATATAAGCAAATAAGCAGAAACAATATGCTTAAATAAAAACAAGCCAAATAAATTGTATATATAAGCGTATACAAATATTATTCCATTTCTTATCTAAAAAAGCTTTTAATAATATTACAAACCCAATAATTATTCAAAGATCAATTTTAGAATTAAAAGCTAAAAAACTAAAGAAAGATATACTATAGAACTATATATACGATCGGCTCGAGCTTAATGCCGCACTAGTCTAATCGGACGTGATTATATATAAGTTGTGACATTAATTGTTTAAAATTTTTCTAATATTATAAAAATAAAACTATTTACTTTATAATAATATATTAATATATATTACTTTTTTTTATAAAGTAAAAGAAAATTTTTATTAATTAGATTAATAAGTTATCGTAGAAATTTATATTTTTTATTAATAATATAATCTAAAATCTTATAAAAAAGATTATAGGCTATTTTATAAAAAAGAATTAGATTACAAATTTTATTAAAAAATACAATAATCGTCTTAAACATTAATATTTCTATTATTATAGTACGAGTAAAGACTTATATTATACTATGAAGATAGAAGAGCTATAAAAGAGTAAGGTCCTACTTATAGGAAGTAGGATGCGTTATTAGCTTATACCTAAGGTATAAAGGCAACTATAGATTATATAATTAGCGTTATAATAATACCTTCTGTTTAAGGCAATCGATCTACGATTATAATACAAATTAATTTTTAGAAAACAAAATAAGGTTCAAATACTTTAATTTTCACTATTAAATTAAAATAAACCTTTTTAAAAGTAATAATTAGTTAACGAAGCTTTTTAGATTTGCTTTAACTTTGATTTGGAGATACATTTAATATCAATATTAACGAGGGATTAAAAACAGTAGATCTTTTAAAACCTATTTAGGTAAACGGCTTTAGCTTATCCGGATTTGCTAAGTAGAAAGCGATTATCGTGTCTTCCTGACCGCAAAGGGTTTTCACTGGTTACTAAAATGCTAAATAATATTTCTATTTGATTTAATAGTGAAATTCATTTTTATTATAGTTGTTGGAAATCATATAATGGTACTAAGCGGTATGCTAGTACAATAAACCTTTTTTCATTTCTGACAATAGTAATTGAATAGTTTATCGAACTTCTATCGTTCGATTTCTTCATTCGTTTCGTTATCTTTTTCTATAATACAATTTTAGTTTCGATAAGATTTAGTTTCGTTTATTGTTTTTTAACTAGTTAATTCGAATAAGCGATAATGTAATTAGAATAGAGAATTGTAAAATATTAGAAAAATCTTAAAATTAGTAAAAAGTCAAAATAAATAAGCTTATTTATAAACTTTTAGGATTTTGTAAAAGCTATTCTATTTGATATTACTCTTTTTCATTAGATAATTAGTCTTTATATTTCTAATACTAACCTATACCTTATTGTTTTTTATATAAAAAAACGTTAGTACGGGTTCAATTAATGTAATTTTTATACTTCTAAATAAACTGAATAATAAAAACCATTAATTTTATTAAGATAAGATCAAATCGATCTGTTACAACGGATTAGTAACAGGCTTTATAATCATTAGTCATAAGGGTAGCCAGGCCAATAGAGTGGAATCATGGGGTCACGAGACTAGTGTCACGTGATTGACAGCTGAGGAACGCCAGCGGTCCGGGAGCGGCCAGCTTTCCAACCAGTAACGAAGGTCTATATAAGGATAGGGATTTCATTATGTAGAGCTTCGTGCTCAAGACAATCATTAGTTTTATACTATAGTTACGAGAATTGCAACCAGTTACCTTATTGCCAACCACCTGCTTGAAGTCTAGTCATAAACCACCCCGAGAGATCCCTAGCCACTTCCACGTGGCCCTAAAGGCAGCTCTCCCGTAACAGGTTGGACCGGTTATATTAGAATAGTGTAAATTTTTGTATTAGATATATTGTAGGTATTATGAATTACTACTACTATATTGTAGGTAAAGTAAAATCAAGCTATGATAACACAGCGCTCATAACCTGTCAGAAATAGACAGCAAATTACGCGTAGTATGTAATATATGTTTTAGAGCCTGCGAAAAAATTATCCTGCGGAAGATTCCGTTATTTGTTATATGGCGTAAATGGCCTATACTAAGGCTAACAAAGAAAAAATGAAATTATATGGCATCACGTGATCATACAATTGCATTTCCAACACTTCCAATTCTTACTATTCTTTATTTTATTTTTAGGCCTTTTTTTGATTATATAATTATATAATTATAAAAAAATAAAAATTCTATA